>JAOCPT020601189.1:0-10237 GCA_026546935.2 Palythoa grandiflora | reverse complement strand
TAGTAGTAGTAGTAGTAGTAATGATAATGATAATAGTAGTGGTAATGATAATGATAATAGTAGTGGTAGCAGAAGCAGCAGCAAAACTAGAAGTAGAGCAGCAATTTAGTAATTCTTACAGAAAAACAAGAATACTATAACATACATCACTGAAATTTTTTCTCGTTTCGGCACTAGCAATTAAATCTTTCAGAACGTTTTGGTTCTTGCGATATAACACGGAAAATTGACTCCACACTGAACGACTTTCAGGTATGGGATTGTTTTTCATCCATCCACCGCACGCATACTGGTAGAAGTCATTACAAGGCTCTACACTTTGGTCCATGGACTTGAGAATTCCTGCAAAAGCAAACACATTGTAAATTACGACTGCAGTGCATTGTAATGGAACATTTAATTTCTGCGTTGTTTTATAAATATAAATACAAACAACCGTTTATAGGAAATCCTCGGATAGCGGAATACTACTAAGGCTAGATACAAATATCGCGATAGTTTTAGGATATTTAGAAGTTTTTGAGAAATTTAGAAAATGTTGAGAAATTTAGAAAAAATGTGATATTTAGAACAATTATCACAAAAAAGATACTTCATAAGAGCAAAAAGAAGGGTTTCTATTAACTTTTCGAGTTTTTTTGTGTTTCCCTGTCTGCACAAGCTATAGTTCGGATCCCTTTTCCTTTTACGAGCCAGCGATACTACCAATTCAGCAGATTTATTCTGAAGTACAGTAAGATGCACCATATACAAAGTACCTACTAATTCATTCGATGCCACGTGGAATCAATCAGTCAACATGGCGGAAGTTGTCGAAGTGGAAATTGAACAGGCGAGTGAACAAGAACAAAGAGGAAGAGAAGACGAGGTTGTTTCAAATTTGTCACACCTACGACCGCCTGTTGCAAGTGATTTATCTCGAAAAAGAAAATTGGTGACCAACCCTGGAAAAGGAAACCGAAGATCAAAGTCAAGTTCGCCCAATTCAACTGCAGCGAAAAGCGAGCTAAAATCAATCTCAGTTAAAGACAGAGCCAAAGAATTTAAAGATGAACCATTCACCTGTCCTCACAGGCAAAGGGGGAACTTTTTTGCACGGCTTTTCGTGAGCTAGTTTCTCTGAAGAAACAGAATATACATGTTCATATTTCAAGCAAAAAAAATACAAGGAGAACAAAGAAAAGCGGTTGCTGAACGACAAGAAAGACGACAACATTAGAAAGGCCATTGCAAATAAGAATGACGAGAAGAACTATCCAAAGGGAGAAATGCTTCCTTCTACTACAAGATTATTCAGGGTGAAATTTGTTAAAGCATTCTTGAAGAGTGGTACGCCATTGAGTAGGGCAGAATATTTCAGAGATCTTTTTGAGGAGGTGGGATACCCACTTACTTTAAGTTTGAACATAGACAACTTATTCCTTTCATCCTCGACCAAGAATACAAATGCATTTGCCAAGAAGTGAAGGGAAAAGATGTTGCCATCATATTTGATGGAACTATGGGAGATGGGAAGCATTAGTTGTTCTGGTTCGTTTTGTGGAATCATGGACAATAAAGCAGAGGCTTGTGAGATTGAGACTTGTTAATGTTCTGTTAAAGGTGATGGGCTAGCTCGAATAATTATCGAGGTGTTGCGCAGAAAAATCAATGTTCAAGAGAACATTCTTTTAGCAGCGATGAGAGATATAACTTCTGTTAACATGAAAGCTCTGCAGACGGTGTCCGTGCTTTATCCTGATATGAGTGATATTGGATGCATTTCACATTTCCTGAACAAAGTGGGAGAGAAATGCCACACACCAACACTGAAGCTATTTATGGCAACATGGAATCTCATGTTCAGCACCAGTATTAGAGCTAGAAATATTTGGAGAGGCATAAGTGGACGGTCAATGCGAAGGTACAATTCCACAAGATGGTGGAGTTATTGGGAGTGTGCAAGGGTAGTGCTTCAAGAATGGCAGTTCTAACGAGCATTGAAGATTTTGCAAAAACCTCAAGACAACGACTACTCCAGATATTTGACATGAACACAAATAAGCTTAAAATTGAGCTAGCGTCAGTGAAGGAAATGGAGGAACTAGTGAAGTCTTCATACACCCTTGAAGATGATGGAACATTAATTTTGATTGCCTTTGAGAAGCTTCAAATGCTGCAGGCATTTATCAGAGTCCGCAACTTCCCTACTCTTACCGGTTTGGTACAGCAGCTGTCTCCTGTGAATGTTGCAGAACAGCAATGATGGTACAACTATGGCTTTAGAGAGTTCTTGATGCCAGCTTTTGAATACTATACCAACACATCAGCAAATGATGCCACAGTCTCGCGTTCTATCCAAGTGTTCCAAGCTGCTCAGCATTTTAGCCCGAAGTTTGTCAAAGTATCAGAACCAGATGCTGAAACAGTAGATCAAATCAGAGCTGTCCCCTTTCTTATTAGCAACAATGAAGTCATTCAGTCTCTGAAAGACGAACTAGCAACCTACATTGTGAAAGCATCTTAAATTCCTGATGAATTTGATACTTTGTCAGATTCTTGGGCCTGGTGGAAGACAGTAGCTCAAGAACTACCAGTATGGTCCTTCAGCAATACAGAAGCTAGTAGTTGTACAGCAATCATCTGCAGAAGCTGAAAGAGCTTTTTCCATGCTTACAACTATATATGGCGACCAACAACATGATGCGCTAGATTACATTGAAACTTCTTTGACGCTGCGAGTAAATGATCGCTGAGATTATTTAAATGTAAGTAAGAAGTATGGGGGAACTTATATATTTAAGTTGTTAGACTGATCGTTATTATGTGATTAACAACATCCCTAGTTGCACGCAAAACTTTGTTTGAAAAGTTGTTGTTTGAAATACATAATTGTTGTAATTCAATAAATTCTTTAACTACTTAGTGCTGTGTTCTGGGATCCGTGTTCTGGCAAAGCACTTATGGCAAATTGCAATATTTAATCAATAAACAGAAATTGATGAAATCGAGTTGTTTAGATGTTTTTATTTACTTATTATACCTTAAAATAAACCAGCCCTGCAATATACATCTTTTGCTATTCAAATAATTATGTATTTTTTTTTTCATTTCATTTGATATAAAGCCAAAAACGGGTCAAATTAACATTAAAAAATGATATTTCTGAGAAATTTAGAAGATTTTTTAAGAAATTTAGACTAAATTTTTGAGATATTTGTATCTAGGCCTAGTATGGAACGGGCTTGTTCCGTTGAGCGGGCTGAGTTTTTCTGCTCAGCTCAAATTGCCCGCTGCAGGAAGGAATATTTTTAGCCGAACAATAATAAAAATTTGGCTCACAATTACTCTTGGAATACACGCCTAAGGATGTGTTTTTAGCCCCCTCAACCTGGCTTATGGATTTCATAAAAGAGCAACATGCATGAAATTAACAATACAAAAATTGTTTTGCAAACGACTGGCCAGCGGTTTGTGTCATTCTACATTTTCATAATGAAAGAGAAACTGCGAGATTTGTGAGTTTAACAACGAATGGAAGAGTAAAATGCTGGGGAACGTCTCAATAACGGCCAACGTTTTTTTTATACCTGCAAATACAATGTGATTCTGATACGCGACAGCGCAAAACAAAGCAAGTTATAGGAAGTGGACCGGATCGCGTGACTTTACGGTTACAGTACTTGTGACCACCAGTTTGTCGCCAAACGACAAAACACAAGAGTCGCTAGTGTTTCCCACCTACGCTTTGTTTGTTACGGTTCTGTAAAACATCATTATTATCAATATGCGCGGCCAAATGGCAAATCGGCCTCTTCAAAACACACGCTCAGCAGGCCGCAAACGACTGACAGCGGGCTGCTAATGCATTATCAGCCCTAGAGCTCATTTCAACAGAGCTTTTCTGCTAACAGTCGTAATCTTAATTCTATTTGTGGTCCTAATCATCGTAGTAGTGGTAATTCTATAGCTAGTCGTAATTGTAGTCGTAATCATAATCGTAACCGTTTTCATAATCGTATTTGTAGTCGTAATCTCCGTAGTAGTCGTAATCGTCGTAGTAGTCGTAATCGTCATAGTAGTCGTAATCGTCATAGTAGTCGTGATCGTCGTAGTAGTTGTAATCATCGTAGTAGTCGTAATCGTTGTAGTAGTCAAAATCGTCGTAGCAGTCGTAATCGTCGTAGCAGTCGTAATCGTCGTAGTAGTCGTAATTGTCGTAGTAGTCGTAATCGTCGTAGTAGTCGTAATCGTCGTAGTAGTCGTAATCGTTGTAGTAGTCGTAATCTTCGTAATCGTCGTAGTAATATTTAAACTCGCATTCTTGATACTGTATCTCTTTGCTCGGGCCGCAAATGACACTACGCGGGTGCAAATAAACAATATTCCCTCAAAAAGTCATGTTATTCCCTTATTTAAATTGGTCACCATGGAAAAAAATTGATACACAATGTTTCTGACTGTCAAGGTACTTCATTCTTTACCCTGAACCTGACTACAGTCCGAAATATTGTGTATCAAATTTTTCCACAGGCCCTCTGCACGATACTGGTGATCAATTCAAAAACGTGTTTTTGAGCACATTAAATTTCTCATATCTTGGCCAAAATTCACTATTTCAAGATCAAATTTTCAACAATTCAAGATTTTATTGGCTTCTATCTTCTGACAAGCTTTGAAAGTCTTTGGTTGATAAATAAAAAAAAATATCTGAAGTTGTTTGCCCAAAACTCTATTTTTAAGCATAACATTTACTCTGTTATTTTTGTTCAGTCTTGGAAAAAGATTCGTGAAGCAAGAACCATAAAATTTCCAGTTTTCATATTTGAGATGAGCAAAAGGATTAGTGTGGAACTTTGAAGGGAATTGTAAAAAAACATTAAAAAAAACAGGTTGGATTTTGATACTTGCTTCTACATGTTTTTCTACCTTGAAACGTTAAAATTGTTCAGTCTCGCGCATGGAAGGATTCCTCCTAAACTGCTCACTTAATACCCATGAAATTGTAGCAAATTCAAATTTTTGAGATGTGCAAAAGAACTTGCTGTCTTTGGTTAAAAATAATATAGATCCTTACAAATTATTGTCAATCTAAATCAATCATTTTTTTTCTGCACTGCAAAATTTTGTTTCTCCATGCCTGGAAGTTGCTGGAACTTCTGGGCACGGAGAGAGCCCAAAATCTCTGCCTTTCTATACTGATGTAAAAGTGAGCTTGTGCAAATGTTCAATTTGGCATACGTCTTCAACAATAATAAAGCCCGAGGGAAAGTATTGTGAAATCTTACCACAACTCATGCGATCTGTATTCCGTAAATAACACTTTACAGTGAGCGAATTTACTTCCGGGCACAGAGAGGAAAGAGCTTTTGTCTCTGTGCCCTCTCTGTGCCTAAAATTATAATCATGTTATGGAAGTGATCACCAGTATCGTGTGGATGGCCCATAATGTTGATTTACTTAAATTTAAATTTTAATTATTATATTTAGACATGAGTGTTTTACCAGAAACTATGCCATTTGTATGATATAAACAACAATGAAATACAAAGTGAGCTTTTGCATGAAAATATCATTGTTGCTATGGTTACATATAAAAATTGTGCCTTTTTCGATGCATCGCCTTTCACAACAGTTAGTACCTTTGTCGAATTTCTTAGAGTTTATTTAATAAATAGAATATTATGGGGCTGCTTGGAGATACAAAATTTCTCTTCTTGTGTTGAAAAATATTTCACACATTCGCATCACTCACTTCTGAAAATTTTTTTCAACACTCAAAGAGAAATATTGTATCTCTTTGTGGCCATGCAATATGCTATACAGTCAACTCTTGCCAAGACAGATGCCCCATTATTACGAACACTCCACTATTGCATTGCAGCCAATAAATCCACAGCAGAAACTAATACAAACTACTTTAAAATAACTCTTGGTATATTATGGACTCTCACTATCATGGAATTGAAGACACTTCATTTGGTCCCAAGCAAACGTTTTTATTGTTCTACTCTCATTAAAACAGACACTGTGGACCTGCTGTGTTGATAAATATAAAAAATATATATTAATTTTTTTACTATAAAGTATAAATTTGTTAATTAAAATGACCAGGGTGTATTTGCACTAATTTCAAGGCACTTTAGTTTGTTTTGCCTTATCACTGTTCTTGACAAACTTTCGCTTTTGTGTAGACTGTACAGACACTATTCCTTCTTCTTCGGCTCGCATGGACTGTCTAGCAGTATCACTGCTCATAATAAGATCAAGTCTTTTCAACTACTTGTGTTCACCATATAGTTTGAAAACAACAAGAACCTCCAAACCCATGCTAGCCCCTATAGATCTGTTTACTCGCTTTCCACAGGCGACAGCTCCTCCTTGTGATTCACTCTTTTAAAAAATGAAGAAACAATTTTGGAAAACCTAAAGGAATATGTACCACAAGTCGTCTGTTATTTTCTGTTATGGCCACAGCACGTGGTTCTTTGGCATTTTCCAGTTCACATTGAAATAAAGGTGATACATATTACCAAGAATTGAAAGAGTTATTATATTAATTTTAAAGTGTACATATGGGGAATTTTTTTCTATTTTAATATCTTTAGAAAGCGTAGGCAAGATTCTAAATAAAAATTTTGATTACCGATCAAATTTTTGCCACAAAATTAAGATTTAAATTTCTCGCATCGACTACACCCAATGAAGATGACCGAGTTTTGCTATGTCTGGATCCAGAACAGGTTTGATGTCACTTCAGGAATTTTTAACTCTTCATTTCAGTGTTTCAATGTATTTTTATACAAACCTTACAATTTTTTTTAAGATTTGTTTAAGACAAAAAATGATCAGGTTTGTATGGAAATACAATAAAACAATGAAAAAACTAGTGGAAAGAGTAGACGATTCCTGAAGTGATGTCACAGTCTGTTCTGGACCCAGGGCTTATCGATCAACTCCCACTCATCTTTGTTGGGCATGGCTAGCACAGGAACTTTCTTTTAAATGTACTAAGATCTCTAAAAAGCAAGAAATTCTCAATTACAAGAGAAGAGCATGAGTTGAGCCCCAAAATCAGGACTTTCCTGCCAAAAGTGGAAGAGTAGGTATCTCTGATATTGCATACTTAGGTATTTAATACAGTTCTGTTAGAAAGGTAAAAAAAATATTAATTAAACAACAAATGAAATACCTCATCAGCATCTTTAATTTTGTTTAACCTTAAGCCAAGTGCCTTGGCAAGAGGCTCAAAGAAATCTGCTACCTCAGGCACGGTAACAAATCCATCACCTTGTATGAGAGAAGCCCGCCTTTCCACAGTTGGGAACTGCCTAGTATATCAAAATTTTAAAAAGGCCACTATTATGTTTGAGTCAGTTCCAAATGTGAACAAAATGTTTGAGGTTGGACTCATATGTTCATCAGGGTCATTAGATACAAAATATCATTAGTCTAAGAATAGACAGAACTTTCACCTTTAAGAGGCATAGATGGACCCACCGGAACTGACCTGCTCCAATATATATGTGCTTTGCTAGCTTAGTAGTTGGTTAAGCACTGCACCTGTATTGCTGAGGTCATGAGTTCAAATTTATCTGGTTGTTTCGTTTTGTTTTATAAAAGTGAAACAAAATCTAAATAGAATTTTGCCATAATTTCTAAGTATCAAATAACTTAGAACTTTTACGAAATTTAATAATTAAATAATTTTTCCACTTAATATGCTTTTTTGGATCGATGAAAACACATGTCATGTGGCTTTCTGTTGCTTGTCTTCATGTCCAACACATATTCATGAAAGAATAACTGTCTATAACTTAGGGGCCGGGGCCATCCTAAAATCCATCTGGTACCACTTGTACTGACAATTGAATGTTATGAGGAGGAAGGGGGTCCTGTTGATAGACTAGCTGACTAATTCTGAATGGTTTTAGACAGAAATTCAACTTTTATGATATTCTCAAGTTCATTCTAGGCTGAGGGCTCAGCTCTATGAAATGTCACAGTGTTTGAAGTACATGTAAATTAAATAAACTCCAGCTTATAATGTTAACTTTATGTTTGAATACAACAGCATGTGTACATGTGACAGAACTAGTTTCTAAATATTAAACCAGGTATTTTAGTTTCGTGAAGACTTCCATCAACATATTAGTGACCAGTGAAATTCATAAGGTAAGATCTTGTTTATCTTGTTCAATAATTTTCCCTGGTATTCATATTAGGTGCAGAAATGTTTTGAGCTCTCCACTACATAAAAAGCAAGTGATGAAACTCACAAATTGTTGTGGACGTTAAGGGGGAGAAAGAGGGGATGCAGACCTGCCAACCCCTCAGAAGTCTGGAGACTGGATATAAAAAACCTGGAGTTTGGGGTCAAAACCTGGATATCAGCCAAATGGCTGTACAAAACAACAAAACAATTTCTGAATACTCAAAAAAAATAGCAAATAACTAAAAACAAGACTTACGATTTATTTGTGTTCCTTATTATATTCAGCGTTTTGTTGCCTTCTTTCAGTGTTCCCATTAACACACTGCCATGCATATTTGATGCAAGAAAATGTGAAAATGATGCACCACTTACATCCTTCTTACATCCCTGGGAGATGCGAAAAAATCGCTTGACACGTGGTCAAGGGAGATGGAGAGCCTGGGGACCCCACAATTTTGAAAATGACCCTCGGACACTGGGGTTCCCATTGACCCTTGATTTTCAAGAGTAGTGGGAACACTGCTTCTTTGCTCTTTGAGTAAGTTCCTTATCTGGTGTCCACTTAAAGCAAGGTGTACTGATAATTAAGAATATATAATTGAAATTGGTTTTCCCGTTGACCTGTTTTTACAGCTAGTTTCAATTTGGATTGCACAAATTATGGCTCAAAACAATTATTTTTTTTCTAATGAAAGAACATTTTCAAAAACCGCGAGATTTTCAAGGCAAACTATGAGACCGTGAGATCATGCCTCCAACCGTGAGTCTCACAATGAAACCGTGGGAGGTGGCAGGTCTGGGGATAAACCCTGGGCGTTCAGCGCTACCAAATCGACTTTAGGACGGCCCCTGACTCAGTGGCTGTTACTATTTTTGTTACGTAGTAAAATATCTTTTGCCTTACCTACGAAGCAGTACCTTTTCAACTCCTCTTTCTATCCCGGGGTGTCCAAAGACCCATATTGCTCGGATACTCATCGGGTATGGCTTACAAATTATTTACGGGTTGTTAGTCTCCAATTATTTTTGAAACCTTCCAATCCAGTCAGTTCCGCCATTTTCCCTTTTGTCCAAATATAGTCACCAGTCTTTCGACTATTATTACGTACGCAAGTATGGAGGGGGAACCTGGTGCAGGTTTGCGTAATTCTGGGATATATCTCGGAATTACGCAAACCTACACCACCGTAAACATATTTTTTAAACAAGACCGCAAATCGCTCAATCATTTACGGGATCCCAACACAGTTCTATTGGAAAATAAGATTCTTTGTTTCAACTGAACATTCTTTCGTGTCTTTTTCATTGGCGCATCTGAAACAAAAAACTTTGTTTCCCGAGAATACTGTACTGGGAAAACATGGAGATCTATTTATCAGCTACTACTTATTGCAAAAATTTGTGGTTCAGGTGGCGTTTACAAGCTCTTTTTATAAGAACCAGTAAATTTTGCCGAGGCTCATTGTTCTTTTTTTTTTGGCGATTTCAGCCTTTTTTCTCTCGCTGTTTAGCATAAAACCACTATAAAAGAGGAAGACTAAAAAGCCGTACCGCTTCCTATCATTCTTCCTCCCATTTCCTTTCAAAATCTGCTTGTAATTAATGTAATTAATGTTTGCAAAAAAAAAAAAGGCAAATAAATAAACTTGAAAACTTGAATTTGTTCTTAGTTGTTCTTATTTCTGTGAGCGGTTTTTAATGAAGAAAAAATAAAATAAATCTTAAAAGGTATTGGAAAATGAAACGCCTTGCGCCGCACATGTATTGTACGGCTGAATTTAGAGGTGAACTACCCTCATTGTTTGTTGGGCAGTCTTTACAGTGAATCTTTTTATGTTTTATGCTGTATCGATAAGTTTTAGTCAACTTTCTACCAAAATGACTTTCGTACTTATCAAGTCTCAGCCTGCTTGTTCTTAAAGTGCCTATATCACCAAAATGGGTTTTTATTGAATCGGATAGAGCAAAAAAAATTGTTTAATAAGTTTTTTTACAGATTTTGCATTAGACTTTTAGTTTTGGAGTTATAACGGCTCAAACACT
>JAOCPT020601161.1:0-10237 GCA_026546935.2 Palythoa grandiflora | reverse complement strand
AGCAGAGGTCTTCAACACAAGTAATGCCTCCGTAGATGATATTGTTAAAGCTGGAGAAAACGCTCTAAAAGAAATCCTTCATGGCCAACCTGGAGAAGATATAGACCGGCTGCGATAAGGAAATACTACAAGAAATTGGCAAGCAAAAAGGGTCATGTACAGCCTCAAAGTCTACCCCCTCCTCAGCAACTTTGTGTTATCATAGCATAAGGGTTTATCTGCTAATACAGCAGTGGAAGGGCAATGACGGTGACCTTGATATCGATCAGTGAGGATGGAAGACATCAGGCGACCTGATAATACCCATGATGACTGACCTTCCTCCTGCACCAGAATGTCTTCTCTCGATCGTTAGATGCCACTGCCAATCAGATTGCAGCAGCCGTAGATGCACATGTAGAAAGTACGATCTGGATTGTTCTCCTGCTTGTCGTCAATGCAAAGGGGGTAAGCTGTTACCCTGGGTACGAGATGCAAACTCGCTTCTAAAATAATATACATGTACGTTCGTTTCGCCAGCGTATATTTTCTATTATTCAAAGAGTGAGTTTGCCTCCGGTACCCAGGGTAGTAAGCTGTACGAATTTTACAAAACTAGACAAAGACAGTAATGATATTTAATCTGAGATTTTAAGTGTAACTTTGTAGATAAATATTATAAAATTCGTTCGAAGAAATAGAAGGATAATCTATTGTTTTATTGCATGTAATCAGCGATATACATTAATATAGTGTAATATAATGTTATTAACTATTTAACAATTAGATAATAAGAATAATCTAATTGTTTTAGTAGAAATCTACAAGTCGTTCAAAAAAGGCTGTCAATTTTAGTAAATTATCCAAATTGTCTTCACTCACACATCGAAACCTCGAAGGAGCGGCCGCTATTTTGTTGACAATCGCTACCCACTATCTATCACCGAATAGATAGTGGGTAGGGTAGCCAATCAGAGAACATCAATGGTAAGAGAACATCAATGGTAATAGAACACTAGCAGATTTATACTAATATGACATATTGTGCCTTGATGTCTGTGGATTAACAAAATGTTCTAAAATATTCGACTTTTCGTTTTTAATACCTATTGTTCGTTGTAATAACGAGGGACGAAAAATGATTCAACTGCATTTTGCTATTGTAAATACTTGAGTTCTTGAGGTGGAGTTGGTGCTAGACTATGGACAGTGGAAGAGGGTATAACTATTATCACAGCATGACAGTCAACTGCATTAAGAAATAAAAAAGAAATGAACAGTGACGCCTTACCCAGTGGTCTACAGGTTCTGTTCCCTTCCAAAACATAGTCGGCATCACATGTACAATTGTAGGATCCCGGTGTATTAATGCAGAAATGGTCACATAAGGAGCTGTCTTCAGAGCACTCATCAATGTCTATAACAATAAATTACAAGACAAAAACCTTTACAAACATTAATGAATATACCATTGGGCATCGCACGAATCTGAGGAATGATTCCACTGTTTGGTCCCAAATAATTGGGGAAATTGCATAGTCGAATTTCTAATTTGTGGGAATTTATTGATAGGAAGACGTCAGTGTCATCTTGCAGTAGTCTTTCTGACACGTAAAAACGCAACATATCTTATGGTTAAAACCTCACTGCTTACAATAACGTGTGATGGAATAAATTACCTTTGTTATTTGCATTCCTTTGAAGGTCATTAAACAATGTCTTTGTACAAATGGTCAGAGTTAATGAATTAAGAATTAATTTTTAGTTAGCCGTAATATTATTGTTATGCGCGTGTGAACACCTACTTATCATGTAACATGCGCAATACAAGTAAATAAATAATTATTATTATTATTATGACCAAGCTGTC
Source organism: Palythoa grandiflora (assembly GCA_026546935.2). Lineage (NCBI taxonomy): Eukaryota > Metazoa > Cnidaria > Anthozoa > Zoantharia > Sphenopidae > Palythoa > Palythoa grandiflora. The sequence continues at coordinate 8,388 of JAOCPT020601161.1, read as the reverse complement.
TTCAAATTACCATATGGCTTCATTTTCAGTTTAGCCTGTGATAATGCTTTTGCTTGCGCTTAAATAAGGATGTTACCAGTTAATTTTTTGACTTTTGCATTCAGACTACCTTTACCAAAAGATGACAGATACCTTCGTCGACTACCGTTATTAAAGATAATAGGTACCTTGATCAACTACCTATACCAAATCATTGATACCTTGATGGACCACCTTTGCCAAAGAAAAGGCTACTTATAATTAGCTAAGACTAGCTCTCCTGTGACAGAAAGTAGAAAATGTCATGAAATGCTCAACATTTTCTCGCTTTTTCTCAACCAAAGCTTAGTTTTCAGCATTAAAAATGGAGGGCATATTTTTACAAACAAATGTTTCATTTTTGCTTTAGATTTTTGTCTTTGGTTTTCCTAGTTACAAAAAAACGCATCATTTTTTTTTCCTTTACAAAACTTGTTACGATTTAAGTGACAACAAAAGCCAAACTGCTGCTTTGACTAATGTTCAGTCAATCTGTCTCTAGCAATTTAGATCGCGAGCATGTGCTAAAACTATGAATAAAATACCAAAAAGGTTTATGAAGTGTTTGGTCAAACCCGTTATACAGCCTTCTAACTCCAGAAAAAAGGAAATGGAATTTAACATTGATTAGTATGTCAGTGCATTAAGGCCCATTTCCACCTCGTTCGCAATTCGCATGCAATTTTCGTTCGCATGCGAATGCAAAAAATCAAACACTGCGAACTGGATCGCATGCGATTTACGAATTGCAAATGAAATGGAAATGGGCCTTTACCATCTTTTTTATCCAAGACCATTACCTAAACATGAAACATCATCTTTTGCGACTTGGTAACCCTTTGGGCAATAACATTCGGCTCCCACTGGTGTTTGCCTGCACTTGTAAGAGCACTTCTTTCTCTTACAAGCCTGGTCCACTGAAAAGGAATTAATCAAAGCACAAGTTAGAAAGGCGGCGTGTTTGGTGCAGTAGTAAGATCTCTGCCTTCCAGTGAATCACTGTGTCTTGGGTTCAACCCTGGTTCTGAACATTGGTGTGATCTTCTTTCTGCCAAGGTCGACTCGACTTTTCATTCTTACGAGGTTGGTAAAATGAGTACCAACTTCTGCTGGGGGCTAACCTGTGAGGGATTAGTCTTCCATCCAGCTAGGGCGATTCAAAGACTATCATCTGCTTAACACTACAGAAACCAGAGATAAGAACTGTCTCCAATGGACCGTTTAGGCTTGTAAAAATGAAAACAATGGACAAACTAGAAAACAGCCATGTGTGAGTGGACTAGCTACCTCATGTTTGACACACAACAACTGTGGCTGACACAAACACTATATTGTGATTTACAATCGCGTTAGCAACAAAAAATAAATGCTATACTTACAACAATGTGGTCCTTCGTCTGAATTATCACCGCAGTCATTATTCCCATCACACACTTGTTGCAGGCGAATACAGTGGTTAATGCCAATACAACGAAACTCACCCGGAGCACAGGTCGACTCTAAAACAGTAACATTATTGATTAAGATAAAATAGTGAAGTGATAGTAATACACTAGCATGGTTCGAATTTTGCATTAGAAACTTGCAAAATGCTAGCTTGTAGGAGCCAAAACTACTAGCATTTTTTAGCTACTGGATATCTTAAAATGTGTGGCGAAGTACGTGGTGAAATGTCTAATATTAATCAACAGAAATATATGGTTAAAATCATATGGTAGATTAGATACATTTCTAGATTATATATAATATAATGATCCCTGATCGCCTTTCGAAAAACACTGACAGTGCAACTGTTTCGCAGTTATATGCAATGACGTTATGATACGACCTTCGCGGTTATAAGTAATTCCGAAAGACGAGCCGGAAAAAAATTTCAGGCTTCAACAAAATTCAAACCCGTGACCTCTGTGATACCGGTGCAGTGCTCTAACCAACTCAGCTATGAAGCCACATCTGCTGGGAGCAGGTCAATTTTAGTGGGTCTATCTATGCTAGTTTTAGTTGTACACTAATCATTACGATTTGTACCACGGTTATACAACACGTCACGGGTTCGAATCCCGTTGAAGCCTGAAACTGTTTTTCAGGCTTCTCTTTCGCATATTACTTAAATTACGTTCATAACCTCGAAGGTTGTATCATAACGTCATTGTTTCATGTTAATTATTGTGTCATTATGCTTGTTATTATTGTCTTAATTCATCGCATTTTGTTATTTTCAAACATTTGCTGACCACTTTCTTATTTTGCTATTATGAGATAAAATTTTACTAGCACTCTTGTGCAAGTCATTTTAAAATTAATTAGACATCACGCTTCGTCATTAACTTTAAAATTTCCTCAAAACTCGCGGTGAAACATTTAAATAAAAAAATATTCATAAAGTTTTCATTCATTTGTTCATAGTTAGAATAGACTTATAAAATCGGACGCTGCGTCGATGTTTCTATAGAAACGGTTTAACTTGGACACCGTGAGTAATGAAATTAGACTGACGTTTCGGACTAGAGATCTTCGTACTCCGACGAAGGACTATAGTCCGAAACGTCAGTCTAATTTCATTACTCACGGTGTCCAAGTTGAAAAATCATCAAACTGTTAGAATAGTTTGATAAGCTTCTTGGTTAAAATTTTTGTTATTGCTTGGTCACGTTTGTTCTGTAGCTAGTTAGTCTCAAGCCCTGAAAAACGCTGTTATCTATAAAACCAAAATGTTACTTTACTTACTTTTGCTATTATTTTCACTGAGTTCCATTGCATTCAAATTGAAACTGATTTTTTAAAGTACTACTGAGACCAAATCTTGATGTCTTTGAATTTCGTCTTATCATTATATAATTATGTTAACACACTTTTCAAAAGAACAAAAGTGTCAATTTTCATTTTTCAAAAGTTTCACCCTTAATTTTGAAAGTTTTTTAGAATTTTATAATGTGCAACCTTTGTCGACAGACTAGGATCAGACACAGGGCTACTAGACACCAAGGAGATAGCCACGATAATGGCTAACAGAGATCGATGGAGGACATATTTTGTCAATGAATCCCGGGAACAGCACCCGACTTAGCCTAGTCTTAGTAGAACCCTGGTCTGAATACTAAATGTTAAATGGAAAAACCATGACAATGTACTTCAATAGCTGATAAGGTGATACTCGGTAGAGAAATATCAAAGTGTACGATAATAACTCGGAAACTTACAACACAAAATAAAATTTGAAACACAACATATAAATTATTGTCAACCATGGTACTAAGATCAGACATAGGGCTGCAAGACACAATAATGGCTGACAGAGATCGCTGGAGGACACTTGTTCATGATTCCCTAGAATACCGCCTAACTTGGTTAGTTAGTTAGTTAGTTAGTTAGTTATATGCAAATTACATTCATGATGACGTCATATACTCAACAACTGTCCCATCATCGATTTCTATAAGCTTTACCAAGTATATATCAAAATAAGCACCACTGACAACCATTATAAATATTTTCAGCGCAGTGGTAATGCCTCTAATGACTTCTTTTGGAATAACAGAATGCAAAGCAAAATTGTGGTTGAGGCAGTCTGGGACCGAGGTCGTTGCCATAGCAACCACTAGGTAGAAGTTATTTTGAAGAACAGGCGGAGCATAATTAGCTTTCCTGATTTGATTGCAACAGGTAAAAATTTAAATGTGATACAGCTTATGAAAATCCAAGATGGAGTATTCGAGTATATGACGTCATCACTAGTAACGGTGGCCATTTTTTTTAAGCTCTTCTGATATATCTCTGGAAAGAATCGAAGTGCTTTAAAAGAAACCTCAAAAAAGAAAAGTTAAAATGTGATCATAATAGCACTTTAAAGACAAAGGTTACAGTAACTGTTATTCTAAGCATCTCAGAGAACTTTCAGAGATTTTTGACTGAGACGTCCAAAAACTTCACGATCTTGTTTTTACTTTTGCATGCATAGTGTACAGTAAATTCTTAGCAGTGGTTTTTTGATTGTCCAGGAATTACCCAGGCCTAAATTTAATTTCTCAAGTTCAAGGTCTTTTCTAGGATTTTCCAGAACATGGTAATGCAAGAGCTTTCCACTCCCAGCAGATATACAGTGAGGTTTGCCAAATAGATGAAAGTATGTACACACCCTGAGCAAACGCACCACAGCTAGCTTCATCTGAATTGTCCCTGCAGTCCAGATCTCCGTCACATTTCCACAGCAAACTGACACAACTTGATCCATCTGCACATGCGAACTCAGTTTTGGGGTTGCATTTCTGTACTAAAATTTTGTTAAGACAATAAACCCTGTTGATACATACAAGACTTGACAATGGATGCGGAATTGATTGTAAAATTCATAACTTTGCATTTTAACGCAATTTGACAGCGAATCTCTTTTGCCAATGATAGAGTTGATAATTTTTTTAGAATCTTTAATCTTTGGGGGAGAATGCCGGGAATGAGAATGTTTGCTTTATGGCTTTTTAATAAGTGGTTTGATTATTCTCATCTTGCTTGTAACATCAGCTTTTAACTTAAGCTTCTAGACACAATTTTAATCTTCGCATCATAATAACCATCTTTACCTCGTATAAAATTAATAATGATAATAATAATAATAATAATAATTATCATTATTATTATTATTATTATTGTTATTATTATTATTATTATTATTATTATTATTATTATTATTATTATTATTATTATTATTATAAAAATGACAAAATAAGTCAGCATTTATATAGCGCTTTTAAATCATCGGTGTTCTAAGCGCTTTACAAGTGATTACAGAGTTTGAAAGTTGAGAGTCTTAGTAGTCCGCTACTGCGGCTCACAAATAATATCATTAAGAAATGCCCTCAGAAGAACAGGCAGACCACAACACCGGGATCATTACCCTACTCTTTTCGACAAGTCTACATCTACATCATCATCACCATCATCAATACCATCATCAACACCATCACCATCATCATCATCGTCATCATCAAAATCCCCATCACCCTCATCATCACATTCACATCACCCTCATCCATAACCATCATCATCATTATTGTCACTGCCTTTAATCAACACCTGGGTGGGATTGTTCAAAAGCTGATTAACTTAACGTTGGGTTAAGCCTAAGTTCAAAGAGAACTGTCCTCACCAAGAATACTTAGTTACAGTGCTTGTAAATTGCTTTTCAGATTTTTCTTAAAATACAAAGTATCGGCCCCCGAAACTGCAGCCCAAAGCGCCCCCTGTTAGTTGAAAACAGCAACAAGAATTAAAATTTTGATCTTGGGTTGATGCTAATCGGCTTTTGAACACTGGACCGAGATGGACAAATAGAGAAACAAATCTTTCCTCCAATTGCTGATTCAAAGAGCTGCCACAAATGGCACAGAAAACGAGTTAGAGATTTTTCACATTTTACAGATATTTGTATCACACTAGCGACGGAAGCAGAAGCTACCGGAGTTATAGGCAAGTGTGAACTGACACAATGGAAGGAAGCTTGTGTGTATAGTTGTTTTGATAACAGTTAAATGGCAGGAGATAGTTGGAGATAGTTTAATGTTGATGTTTTTGATTTGTTTCGTCACAATCAAACAAAATTGAGAAGATGGATATACATTTGGGTGGGGAAGTTATATAGAGACAGAAAAAACGTTAGAAGAGCACTGGAATCCAATTTTGTATATGAAAACCAGAAATCAAAAACTATATTTTTGCAGTTTGGCCATATTAAACTTGTATTTGTAGATTAAAGTAATATGTTAAGTCTATGAACACCTTTGTGGTTTTATTTTTAGACTTAATTCAATTCATTTAGTTTTCTAGGTAATGGAAAGAAGCTTTTTGATTGGGTCACCCTCCCATTTCTGCTTGCGCTTCCATTATTGTTGGTTCACATTTCGAATATTGCGACGTAAGTTCAACAAAAGCAGAAGAGGCGATAAAAGAAAATGAAAGATCATCCATTCCTTCTGTCTCCGCTTCCATCAAGTTTCTGGACTTTCTGCTTGAGCTTCTGTCTCTGTTTTCATGGTTTACACTAGAACGCAAGGCTTCTTCCATCTCCGCTTCCGTCTCAGTTTCTGCTTCTGTTACTAGTGTGAACCAAGCTTAAGCAATGTAATGTTCTATTTAAAAAGTTTAATATATAACTTTCTATGATTAAGTTAATTGCTTTCAAAACGCGTTTTTGTTCGTTTGTAGAGGTACAAACAATAAAGCTGATCTTTTCACATGCGAGACGTGTTCTGTCACGTTTGAGAAACGTACCCCTTTTCATACGAGAAAAATGTTTTTTTTTCACAGTGATAGATAATTTCTAAAATAAATTCAAACTGTTTTATTGATTATAAGTTTAATAAATCCTATAAAGACCTCTCTAAACCAATGATCTTTAGATACGTGTGTAGCACGCAAAAAAACGTGATATTTTCATGAGAAAAACGTTAAAAAACAAGCTCTTTTCTCCTAATAACATGAAATAACAAGCTCTTTTCGCATAAAAACGTGAAAAAAACAAGTTCTTTTCGCTTAAGACATATATTCTTTTCACATAACAAGATACACTATTAACTTTTCACTGAAATAACTAAATACAGGTGTTTCATTGACAATCATATATGAATTATTACATTAATCACTTACTGCAGTCAGCTGGTTCATCCGAGGAATCCCCACAATCATTTTCCCCATCACAAACAAAATCTTTAGTAATACACTTTCCATTGTTGCATCGAAATTGATCTGTTCGACAGGTTCTTGATGCTAGTACGAAATTTATGAATCCCCGTAAATTTTTGAAAGCTTCAAAAGTATACTTTATTTGTCCAATAAGTATACTTCATTTATACGTCTGCAAAATAGTATATTTGAAGTATACTCCGTTTATACTTTGCAGTTGATGTGCGTTTTGCGAGAAAAATTAAAAGTATACTTTAAAATATAGGTCGATCTTAGAAATAAAAAATGAATGCGAAAGTACACTTAAAGTATACTTTTAAGTGTTCCAAAATTACCATATTTTAAGCATACTTCAGTTATACTTTTTTTGATGGAAAAAAATATACTTGGAGTATGTACTTTCAGTAAAAACAAAGTATACTTTGAATACACTTTTTTATGTGTGGGTCACTATAAATGTAGCCTGCGTCGCAGCTAGTCTAAACCTCCCGTACATACACAGTCTGTGCAACGAATACCAAACTATTTTTCTCTTTCGTACGGATATGATTAATCGTATCTAATTGAACGGTTTCTTACACGCTTTGTAATTGGCAGAAAACTTGACAGGCGATGAACTAAACAAAGTGCTGTCGTTCACGGTTCAGTGTTCTCTTAACCTTTTGCTTAAAGTAGCTGGTTTTCTGCGTTCTGCATTTGAAAAGATTGACGAGTGATTCGTAGACTTATTCTTGCGTGACATTGAAAAGCCTCAAGATGGATATTTGGTTGAAAAGAGACGGAAACAATTCGACGTGATCAGCGAAACTTAAAGTCTGAGACTGCTAGCGATCGGGAGCAAATATATCTGCCGAAACTGCCTTTCAAAGCTTAAAAAATGTAGTAGACTCCTGCTACAACTAGAATTTTTAAAGAAATATATTAAAGGACTAACGTTAAACCATAGGCCCCAAACAAGTATAACTATTTTTGACACCTTATAACATAAGGTCCTTTTCGTACAGAAAATTTCAGAACTATCGTCACTTCCCGTGGTTTTGTAGTTACTCACGTAATTAGACTGGAATATGAGTGTATATGTGCCACTGTATCTGATCATATTGTAAACTTCCTGAAGAAGTCTGTTATTTCAGACGAAACGCGTTGGAGAAATGTTTTCAAAGTTTTAACCCATGTGCCGCTCACTGGTTCTTTTTTTAAAAATTGTCCAAATACGACGTGCTACAAAAAGAATTAGGTCAATCATATAGCGTGTGAGAAACTGACCATCAAAAATGATTAGCCATAAGTCATAACCGTTCTCTCAAGAACATGCTTTTGGGATCCGTTATGCAGACGGTACGTACTACAATATAAAACTGACACATCGGACGTCTGCACCGCAGTCTATATAAATATGGTTACACTGGGGTGCAAATGAAATGAGCGACAAAAAATGCTAAGGAAAGCCAAACAGTATGCTAGATATACCTCATACAAGTTGAAGGGAAACTTCTATGGGGAAGGGGAGAAGGTTGAGAGGGATAGGGTGGGTACATCTCGTTCTTAATGTCTTGTTGTTTTAACCTTTTTTGTTAAGCTGAATATAATTTCAAATCTCAACTTCAGTTCAGACTGACGAGGGCCCTTTGGGCTGAAAAGATCTTTTCTGTAATCTAAAAATCTAACTGCTCAAAAACTGAAAATAATAAGAAA
>JAOCPT020601127.1:0-10238 GCA_026546935.2 Palythoa grandiflora | reverse complement strand
ACTTAGATTATGATTTTTATACATGTGTATTTATATTTTATTTATTTATTTATTAACTTTATTTTTATATATTCATTCATTATAACCTTTTTACGTTTCGCTTTGCTCACAGGTTACGCCTTGCGTCCTGTGTTGCTTTCTTACACTGTGCATACAGATAGTTTTACTGCATATAATAATAATGATGATGATGATGATAATAATAATATCATAACAATTACTTTCAAATAGAGTTCATCTTCAAGTTTGTGGAGACGGAATGCTTATTCAGTCAGCACTGAATTGCAAATAAACAATTCTAGATCTACCATTGCCTTGCCTTTTAAAAGTATTCTTAATTACATCTTCCTATAGAGCCCTGTTCTCTTTTCTCTAGCTAATATAACTTGTTAATATGACTTATATAAGTAGGGAAAATGGCGAAAGACCGCTACGTACGCAGGATATTTTAGTAAAATCTCTCAAAAAGAAAAGCGAAATAAAATTTCCATGCCGTTTCTTTATGAGTCATTGTGCACGAATATTTAAGATACCGGTTTCTCTAGAAGTAAATCTTTGTACTTGGATTTACGTAAATTTTTCTCTTTTTTATATTCCCCTGTGTTATGTTACGAATGTAGTGGTAGTGAACACGCGAGTAAACATTTACGGAGTATCAAACGATAATGGAACTTAGTAACCTGGTTAATAGCAACTTTCCGCTTCAGTCCCACCCAGGCTGTTACAAGGACCAAAGAACCAAACAGCTGTCCAAGGAGGCTCGGTTACCTTTTCCTGTAAAGCGTCCGGGTCGCCGAAGCCAACAGTAACTTGGTCTTTTAACAGTGGTAACGTCACCAATGGGAGAGTTTTGAGCAATGGTAGCTTGTTGTTACAACGTGTGATGCCTGGTGTTGAGTATGAGGGAAATTACACGTGTCACGTTGGAAGTGTTACATCTTCGGCTTACTTGCGGGTCTATGGTAATTTTCTTAATAAACTTAACGCTGAGTGATTCTCCTAAGTGTAATTTCCTAGTAATTCTATTTCCAGAACTTTATCTTTTCTGTACGACGCCTGCTCCTTCTATTTATCAGAATATCACAAATTATACCTCCTGCAGAAGTACAGAGTTTCTTCTTATGGCAAGTCATTGTTTCTAACTTAATTATTTTTCCCTCCAAAATCTATAGCAAATATGACACCACCCAACTGATTGTATGCCATTGTTTGTTGTAGTGTAGACAGTACCGACAAACATGACCAAACAACAACAAACAAATGTTTGGCGGTGTTTGCAAACAAATGATTGCTAGTTAGTGCATGAAGACGGGGTAAGGGTGTTTTGCGTCAAAATGGTACAGTGCGTCTGTTTTAAACCGTAGATACCTAAACCCATATATCAAATTAAAGCTTAGAAAGCTGCCTTTTGAACTGTACTGAATTAAAATGAATTTTTAGATTTTTTACGTTTTCTAAAAACGAGTGACGAAGTTACCTTTCGAAGGTTACAAGTCCAAGCAATTATTAATAATTAATGATTTCCTTTATCCGCCAGTGCTCAGACTAAAAGTACGAAAAAACTTGTCTGGGTTTCTTCATATTAATTGCAAAAAACGTTACGGCCTTTTTTCAAATTAGAGTTTAAAAAAATTATAAACCAGGTAACCTAATACTTGCTAAGTATACTGCTTTCCATTATTTCAGTGTTACCAACGGTTTCTGTTCCCTTGAAAACATCAGTAGCATTGTCATTTGGAGACTCCTTATTCTTGACCTGTAAAGCAACCGGATTTCCCCTGCCCCAGATAAAATGGCTAAAGGACGGAAGCACGGATATAAAGAGAGCAAACATAACGTCAACCGGAAATCACAGCGTTCTATTGATATCTCGAGTGGTATCAAACGACAGCGGAAACTATGAGTGTGTCGCAAGGAACGACGCTGGGGCAGCAAAAAGTCGCTCAGCTGTGACAGTGTTTCGTAAGTACTTGATTTTTCTTTATATAGGAGGGATAGAAGAGGTATATAACAGAAAGGGAAGGTAAGAATGATGCGAGGGCTTTCTCTTTGATTTGATTTAATCAACAACAATCAAATTGAGGTGACTAAAGCTACCACATTACCTTGAATGAACACCAGGCATGTTCCAAAACGCAATGTACAAATTTTAAGAACAAAATTTGTAAGAACACCAAGGCTCAACAAAAAACGTACTCCTCCTTAAAGAACTCCACGCCGCATTTCCAATTCAGTGTACCATGATTTGGTGCGTTATAATTCTACTGCCCTGTAGCTCCGATGCTGGAAAAAATCAGACGCCCCGAGCGGTAAAATTCCCAGTCCGAGAGGTCTGGGAGCAAATGATTGGAATTCGGTATTCAAAATCAGCCCATCCCGCTGTGGTTGCCTTGGTAGCTCAGTGGTAAAACACTATTCCCGTTCGGGACGTCTGATTTTTTCCAGTATTTGTTCTGTTATTATTTCCTCTTAGACACATCAGAGTTTCTCTCTCTGACGATGAATTCGTTGCTCAAAATGCGTTTTATGTATATTCCATTTTAAAGTATATTTTGTAACCTTTGCACTGTCAAAGACATATAACCATAAATAAAAAAAGAGAAACAAAATCCTATGACAATCAAGTAATGCAGGTTAATTGACTATGCTTCAATATAACGTAATAATCTAGATTGATTCTTCTGAAGTGGATAAATCATTATAAAAGGGGAACAACGCAGTTCAGTGTTTGTCAGGAACTAGAATACACTTCTGCTTGGTGTCTTAAAGACCTTGTTCATAAATGGTGGTCATTCTAGTATTCTTTTGTCTAATATACGTATTATGATTTGTAGTGCGGTTATATACGACCTTCGCGGTTATGAACGCAATTTAAGTAATTGCGAAAGAGAAGCCTGAAAAAAAATCAGGCTTCAACGGGATTCGAACCCGTGACCTCTGCGATATTGGTGGAGTACTCTAACCAACTGAGCTATGAAACCACAACTGTCGGGAGCAGGCCAATTCTAGTGTGTCCATCTATGCCAGTTTTCAGTTTTCAGGTCGTATCATAACGTCATTGCATTCTTTAGTCTATATTCATGTTCGTTCTTGAGTTAAAGTTTCAGAAGAATAGATTACCCAAAACGAAGCTAGTTGGGCTAATTTCAATGTAAACAAAACTAACATTTGAATCGCTGTGATTTGTGAAGTAAGGTCTATGGAATAAACAATTTTACTAAATCTTTAATTGGCCATTAAGTACTGATTTTGGTTTTATTTAGAATGTTCAAACGTCACTGAAATCGGAGTAGCCAATCAAAGCAAAGTAGACCACTCAAGACTAAAGGCATCCAGTGAGTTTGGGAAAGGCGTGGATTATCTTACTGTTAAATATGGTCGCCTCAATGGGATAAAGTCCTGGTGCCCAAGCGCAAAGGATGCTGACCAATGGCTTGAGGTTGACTTAGGAGCCGTGTACCATGTATGTGGCGTGGCTACTCAGGGCAAGGAACATCGTACAGACGAGTGGACCACTAAATTCAAACTTGCTTTTTCGGTTGACAACACGACAGCAAAGATTTACACAGTTGGTGGAAAAGAAAAGGTCTTTTTAACGATTCTTTCTTTAAAGTTCTTTGATTTTCTTAACTTTTTTTCATAAACAAGTCATTGGTCTACTAGATAGCTACCTTAATGTCACTAGTATTTTCTCTACTCGGTTAAAACTGTTATTTTATTTTGATATGAGACTCATCGAATGCGCTTGCAGGAAAAATGTAGGGTCTCGAAAGCACAAAACAGAAAGAAATCACTTTAGAAAAAGCTATCTGCATGAACTCCCACTCAGACCTAGCATTTACAGGTATGGGTACCAGGTACTGGGTACTGGATACTAGGTACTGGGTGATCCAAAATTGAAGACCATCTTGGAATACCTTACATGAGCGAACAATTTAAATGAAACAAAAATATTAACCCTCTGTTTCAAGATTTCTTTTTCTCAGAAAAATTTGTTTTCCAGGAGTTCAAGGGTAATGAGGACAAGTCGAGTGTGGTCATAAACCCGTTACCCACCGAGCAGTGGGCGAAGTTTGTCCGTTTCTATCCAACAGAATTTCACGTGTGGCCCTGCCTTAGAGTGGAGATATTTGTAAAGATAAGTACGTTAAGTCAATTAAGATGTAGATATTGGTAGAATAACAAAAAAACAATAACATTAACAATAACATTACCAACACCAATACCAATACCAACACCAACACCAAACACCAATACCAACACCAAAACCAGTACCAATACCAATACTGAACAACCACAACAACACCAATACCAATACCAACACCAACACCAACACCAACACCAACACCAACACCAACACCAAACACAAATACCAACACCAATACCAACACCAACACCAACACCAGCACCAGCACCAGCACCAGCACCAAAACCAATATCAAAATAAATAACAATACCAACACCAACACCAGCAATAACACCAACACTAACACCAATACCAATACCAACACCAACATCAGTACCAATAGCAACACCAATAAAAACACCAATACGAATACCAACACCAACACCAACACCACTACCAGTACCAATACCAATACCAACACCAACACCAACTCCATTACCAACACCAACACCAATACCAATACTAGTACCAATACCAATACCAAAAACCACACCAATACCAACAATAATACCAACACCAATAACAATAACAACACCAGTACCAATACCAAAACTAACACCAATACCAACACCAACACCACACCAATACCAATACCAACATCTTTACCAACACCAACACCATTACCAATACCAGTACCAACAGCAATACAAATACCAATTCTCATACCAATACCAGTACCAGTACCAATACCAATACCAACACTAACACCAACACCACACCAACACCAACACCAACATCGTACCAACAACAGCAACAATAACAATAACAACAACAACAACAACAATAATAATAACAATAGCAATTTTAGATGATAATGCATTTCTCGTCTCGTGCACGAGTGGTCGGAGATGCTGTTTAGTGTTGAAGTCGAGTAAAGGGATCAATATTGTACAGATTGAAACTTTCTATGAACTTCTTGCCCCAGATGACATCTTAACTTTCTTCCTTTCAAGGCCAGTCGATTGGAGGAACGTGAATCGTGGGTTTAATCGATTCTCACCAAAGAAAGTCTGGATCGTTTTTCTTTATTTGTTTGACCTTTCTCTTGCGTGGAGCTTAATGTCTTATGGGATACAAGTTTTGTTCAAATTTACTGTATATACAATCATGTTACCATTTAAATTATTATTATTGTTGTTGTTGTTGTTATGTCTGTTTGCGTGTGGAATATTATCTATATCCTTAAACTGCAGAAAATTTGAAATTTCCCTTGGGGTTTTCATGGAAAGAGACAAAATTGAGGATCTGAAGATCGCCGTCGGATTAAAGCCAAAATGAAAAACATTAATATCAGAAAATATGGAATAGCCTCGCGTTTTAATTTTTATTGTACAACTGCATGCCAGAATTATTTGAGAGTTGACTTGTTTTCTTTTGAAACTGTGTATAAAGTAACAAATTGAAAAAAGATCTTTACGTCAATACCTTGGTAAAATAATTATATTTTTCTCCCACCAGCCCCTCCGACCATCTTGCAGAGACCCACATCTCAAACAGTTGTTGAGGGAACACAAGTGACTTTGTCCTGTCAAACTTCCGGGTCACCAAGGCCCAAAATTATCTGGTTTTTCAACAATCGAAATGTCACCAAAGGAGAAATTCTCAGTAACGCCAGTTTGGTTATACCTTTTGTGAAGAACAACAACGATTACGAGGGTCTTTACACCTGTCACGCAATATCACATGTAGGAACTGCCCGGGCCTCTGTCAACGTTCAAGTTCTGGGTAGGGTTACACTAGTGTAGATTCATATTGTGGCGTTACTCTTGTCACGCAATATTACATGTAAGAACTACGTAGGCCTCTCCCAACGTCTAAGTGCATGATAGGGTTTCACTAGTGTAGTTTCATATTGTGACCTTACACCTATCACGCAATATTACATGCAAGAACTCCGTAGGACTCTTCCAACGTTCAAGTGCTAGGTAGTGTTGTTATATTGACCAGTGTAGATTCATTTTGTGACGTTACACCTGTCACACAATATCACATGTAGGAAGTACTCAGGCTTCTGCTAACGTTTAAGTGCTTGGTATGGTTAATTCTGGTGTAGATAGAAAATTATTAGAAAATAAATTTATTTGATAACTATATGAACAGAAAGTAGTCAGGGCAGCACCGAAAAACATCCTTTAAATCTAGAACAAGGTGTAAATTGATTATTGGACGTCTTCCATTAGTAGCTTTATAAAAAATCGAGTAGTAAGCTAAACTATAAAAATTTGTATTGGCATCTATGGTAAGGAATGGGAATTCCTGAATTGGCCCTTTTACCAAGAGGATGTTCTGGTTTTATTTCTTAGAAACACCGCATATAGTCAATAGACCTCTTTCCCATCAAACCTACCCTCGTGGAACCACTGTCTCTATCACGTGCAAATCCCGTGGCGATCCACCACCAACAATTACGTGGAAATGGAATGGTGAAGAAATCATAGCGCATGCTCAGTATCGTGACAACGGCACCACATTTGTGATTGAATCACTCGACACGTATCGGGTGGGAACGTACCAGTGTTTTGCCAAGAACTCTGTTGGACAGGACAACGCAATCATCTTTGTAGATGTTTTTGGTAAGGAGTTGTTTTGAAACTTCTCAGCAAAAAAAATTGGTTTATTTTTTTCTATCATCCCCCACCCCAAAAAAAGGATAAAAATTGGTAGAAAAAAATATACCAATTAATTTGGTTTGCTGAGATTTTCTTCTATCAACCAGATTCCAATAGCATTTCATGTTATAGAGATTATTTCGGACGACATTCTTTTTAAGGTGAAAAGGAATTTCTATACGGAAGAACGTCGACGTTGGTTAATTAAGCTCCCCATCTATAATAGTTCAAAAGATGGCAGGTTTTTGCTATTAACCCTCTATATATTTTTGGTTGCATTTTTTGGGTTCTGTTTTTTTCTTTAATGGATTATCCATTCCGCCAACGTATGATCAAGTAAACTCCGGGAGTATAGTTTCTAGGTTCCTGCAGCGGTGTTACAGATCGAGTCCAAATCTAAGATTTCGAATTCCATTAAGAAATAAAATTTATAAAATGAATTAATTGAATTACATCGAGCCATTTTCCTAACTCAATGAGAAAGAAAAGATTGTCTTTTTTTAGATATGTGGTATGTGTAGGTATGTACTGCGTTTATTTGTAAATATATCATCACTGCAGCAAAGTAAAAATCTAATTGTTAGCGATAAACAACGAAAAAGGTAGTCTTTGTTTAGTTATCTTTTCCTTTGCCCGGTAAAGGTTTCTTGGTATTATAATAGATCGTCATGTTTGCTATAAATCTTATTGTTAAGAGATTCAAAAGGTTTTCATCACCTGGGTAAAGGTGCATAAATATATACTCCCAAATGCTAATAGAAAAGGAGATTCTTTGTGTTTTAGTTGGCTCTTGAGTTCTCATTGACGCCTTTTGGTTACAGCCTGCAACCAGACTCGGTCCATTGGAGTAAATGATTCCAGAACTATCCCAGATAGCGCTGTAACAAATTCTGGTGTTTACAGTAACTTCAATGAGAGTGCGAGCTATGGACGGTTGAATTCTCAAAGAGCTTGGTGTGCTGCAAAAAAATCTGGTCTGGAATGGCTGCAAATTGAATTGGGTGGTTTTTACTTCATTTGTGGGGTAGCGACCCAGGGCAGTAGTTACGACAAGATTGGGTGGACTTCGCTGTATCTAGTAGGTTTGTCACGTGATGGCAAAAAATGGGAAATATACAAAGAAAATGGACACAAAAAGGTAAGACTGACAAACGGAACCTAGATCGAATCAATTAACTAAAAAACACAGGATGTAAATGTTGTCTTTCTTAAATATACCATTATATTTTCGTTACGACTATTACCACCACCGCCACCACCGCTACTAATACCACTATTACTACTACCAATTCCAACCCCACTAACCCCATTAATAGCAATACTACTACTACTACCACTACTACTACTACTTTTACTACTACTACTACTACTACTACTACTACTACTTTAATTTTACTACTACTACTACTTTTACTACTACTACTACTACTACTACTACTACTACTACTACCACTACTACTACTATTACTACTACTACTCTACTACTACTACTACAACTACTACTACTACTACTACTACTACTACTACTACTACTACTACTACTACTACTAGTACTACTACTACTACTCTACTACTATTACTACTACTATTACTACTACTACTACTACTACTACTACTACTACTATTACTACTACTACTAGTACTACTATTGCTTATGCTACTGCTACTGTTACTGCTGCAAAAACTACGTATACTACTACAATACTACTACGTACGCAAAACCACTACTACTACTACTACTACTACTACGACTACGACTACGACTACTAACACTACTACTACTGTTATTACTACTGCTACTGCCTCTGAGAAAAGGTATAGCAAAAAAACATAAACCAAAAATTAAAAGATAAAGTTCATAGTACCTCATTATTTTCAACTTTTTTTACAAGGCTTGAAACTATATCCGGCAATGTGCTCCACCTAGTCTCCTTCGCAGCCATTGTTGTGTCGGTCTCCTGTTGTATCGGGCTTCCTGTGTCCCTCCCCCACTGTGTTGGAGGGACACAGGACGCCTAACTCAACAGGAAGCCCGACACAACAACGGCTGCGAAGGAGACTAGGGCTCCACCGGGCATGAGACTCAATCCTGCTTCACCAGAAACTCATCACACTGCTGGTAGGGAATGTAATTGTTTACAAGCACGAGAAGTTCAATATAAAACAACAACACTTAATCAAAGAAAGAACAGTTTTGCTAAGGCTCTTGGGATGCCCTTTAGGCTACATGGGCTCTTGGGAGTTCAACTAACACTACAGGGAAAATGTATAAACATGGTTTTAAACTTAAACACTTTTAGTGTGATAAGCTTCTTTAAATACTCAATCATTAATCAAATATTTGATAAGTGCCTTTCTCTTTTTAGGACAGACTTCAGATTTTGCCATACTGCTAATTACAGATACAGTTACACAGTTTTGCAGTGTAGAATAAAACTGAATTATATTTTCCCTCTCCTAAACTGAACTTTAAATGCAGGC
Source organism: Palythoa grandiflora (assembly GCA_026546935.2). NCBI lineage: Eukaryota > Metazoa > Cnidaria > Anthozoa > Zoantharia > Sphenopidae > Palythoa > Palythoa grandiflora. The sequence goes on along the minus strand of JAOCPT020601127.1, from coordinate 962 downwards.
AGTGTTTTGCACCACTTTGACATCAGACCCCTGTAGGAAACCAATAGCAAGTGACCATTGTATGACGTCACCGCTTCCTACTGCGCATGATTTGTTCATCTGGAGGATTTCAGTAGCGGTAAGAACATAGCTCCACATATTAACGTTTGCTATTTCACCGATGAACGAATCACTATCAGCAAATCTACCTCCATCTGAATCCTGGTCTTGTCCCAGAACTAACACACCGTCATGTTTAATGGTATAGCCAGCCTTATAACCAATTTCATTCATCTTGGCGATCCCGTCCTTGTAAAACGCCCACGAACCGTCGGAGCTCTGCCAGGTGAAGCAAATTTGATGCCACTTGCCATCATTTGCAGAGACTGTTGTAGATCTGAAGGCAGATAAAGTAATAAAAACAAGGTACAATTAAGGTTTCGCTTAATTCTTTTGTTGACTAAAATTGAACACTTTTATGCTAGAAACTTAATAATGATAATAATTAATCTTTATTGAGGATGCCAGCATCACAAAAAAGGGGTTTACAGAGGGGTCCTCTAAAGGTAACTACATATAAATATAATTACATAAAAATATAAATTGAAATGCAATCGAAAAAGTATGAAGATAAAACTACATTAGTTAAAAATTAACATGCAAAAAACGATAACTATTTAGTTAAAATAGCGCTTTCTTGATACCACGCTTAAATTGACTTAAAGTAGGCAAATCTCTTAAGGAAAGGGGCATGGCATTCCAAGCGTCTGCTGCAAAATTTATTGTTATCCAGTGCCCCCATCTTCTGTGTCAAGATGATTTGCGAATATTTCGCTTCGATCATATATTATAATTATGATAATTGCTGTTAAAAGAGTAGTGAAAAGTGTGCATGAAAAGGTTATCAACTGCCTTAAACATAAAAATAGCACGGTGCTCAGCTCTCCGCCTTTCTAGAGGTTTCCAATGGAGCTTTGAAAGTG
>JAOCPT020601095.1:0-10239 GCA_026546935.2 Palythoa grandiflora | reverse complement strand
CCGTTTCCGAAGATTTCCGAATGTTTCCAGAAATTGCATATATTTTCATAAATCTCCGGCAATTTTCGCAGAAATTTCGAAGACGTAGGCATGGGATAAATTAGTTATGCAACGCTTTCTCGTGGGATACCGCAGAAAATGCCACTTGTCACTTATATTTTCTTCGTATACACACTTGCCTAAAGGCTCGTGTGTATACGGAGAAAATATAGGTGACGCGTGGCATATTCCGCGGTATCCCACTCGAAAGCGTTGCATATAAACTACTATGTATTGTATTGTATTGTATTGTATTGTATTGTATTGTGCTGTATTGTGTTGTATTGTATTGTATTGTATTGTATTGTATGGTATGGTATGGTATGGTATTGTATTGTATTGTATTGTATTGTGCTGTGTTGTGTTGTGTTGTGTTGTATTGTGTTGTATTGTATTGTATTGTGTTGTGTTGTGTTGTGTTGTGTTGTGCTGTGCTGTGTTGTATTGTATTGTGTTATGTTGTATTGCGTTGTATTGTATTGTGCCGTATTGTATTGCAGTGTATTGTGTTGTGTTTTGCTGTTTTGTGTTGTGCTTGCTGCGCTGTGCTGTATTGTATTGTTCGTACGAGATAAACAAGTAGCACATGTGAAGTGTGAAGCATTTATACATTTTTCGGTTTGTTTGCGGGCTTTTCGTCCTTTGAGATTTGCCGCTTGCTAATCTGTACAGTTTCAACGGAAAGAAAACGGAAAAGATTTTCAGTCGGTTATCTCGGCTATCGTCAAAAAACTGTTCGAGCGAACAGACATACGCGGCGTAATAATGAGCAGCTACATTTTAGAAGTTTTCCGAAAGAAAATATTTTTCCCCGAGAAGGCGGTCATGAAAGCAAATGAGGAGACGGATGTGGTTCAGCTTAAAAATGAGAACAATAAGTTAAGGGAGAGAAAAGAGTCCACCATTTTGAAAATGCCCTGCGTTGAGCATGCGCATTACGTGCCGTTAGCAACCGCATACGCCTGGACCCGGGAAAAACAAATGTTCGTCGCACTGGGGAAATAGTTTGATATACACAGGTTGGCATGAAACTTGCATGAGCTTGGTGTTACTTTTATTTACCCGCTTTTTGAATTATACCACTCACTCGCTTGCGGACTCGCCCGTTATAGATACTGTAGTGTAAAGTGTTTCTTTCAAGACGTTTCAAGACAACAACAACAACAACGATTCATTTGTACCTATTGGGATTGAAATTCAAGTAATTAAAGATATTCGTTCTGTTCTTCAGTAACTCGTCGCTGCTCCTCTGGTCTTGACCTCCGCCTTCTTTCCGCACGTACCTCCTCTACCTTTGGTGACTCTTACTGTTTTCGTGTCTGTCCTTGATCTTTGGAATTCTCTCCCTCTTGAAATCTGATCCCATAACTCTACCGTAACCTTCAAATGCCTTTTAATAAGTCTTTTTTGCAAGCGCCTAATTACCATCTTCGATGTAGACAGTATACGACACATGGCGTATTATCTGTCCTTTATGTTAACCCTAACCCTAATCTTACCTCTACATACATCTCTACATACATGTGCTAACCCTTGCTAACTTATTCATCCGTTTCTGCGTCTCGTCTTCATGACTTTTCCTATCTTATGCTCTTCTCATCAATTTCGAATTTATTTACGCGTCGCATATGTACTTTTTGCAACAATTATTGTCAATATCTCTTCTGTCAATTTACATTTTATGTAATGTTCCTTTCTATATATTTGCTTTTCTGTTCATGTTAAATTGTAAATGTTTTTTTCCTACCGCCTAATGCTGGCCATAGGAGTTTCAACCTTTGAAAGGGACCCCGTGTCCTATTGTTGTTTCTCCCTGTACTGGCATATTCAAAAGCTTCATGAATAAAATAAAAATAAATCTGTAATGAATACAGGAAATATTGTTGGTACAGGCCATCTGAGTAGAACAAGCTAATTGGGCAGCTGGCCTTAAACATAAAAATTCGCTTTGAAAACAAGGTCGATTGTAAGTACTTTTTTTACAGGCAAAGTTAACTATGAGCTTCTGCCAACATTTAATTTACTGGTTCTTATAAACACACACGTTTGCCGATATAGCGTCACACGACATCAGATCTTATTATAGTAATTACAATTTCCTCAAATCTGATTGGCCCATTCTGAACTCTATTTTTCCCTAATCGCCTTGGAGAATTATCCGATAACAAAACTCTGTTATCGGCTACTTGTTATCGGCTACCTGTTATCGGGACAGTTGAATGAACCAATTAAAATCCAGGCTTCAGGATTTCTGATCATGACCAATCCCCAACAAGTAGTGATAACAGACAGAAATGGACTACACTCATTGCCATTACCATTACCATTACAAATGGTATGAAAACTAGTAGAATGTGTTTTTTCTGCAAAGATTTTGTCTTTCAGTTTAGTTTTCAAAAATTGTAATTATATCATTATAATAAATTGGTAATAGGACTTCGCGCTCATCCAATTTTGTTAATCACGCGTAATGATAACAGACCGAATTGGACTCCACTCAGTCCTATTACCATTACATATCACTAACCAACGCGCGGCATTTATTGCCACGTGAACTATATGAGCCTTGGCCAACATTTAATTTACTGGTTTTTATAATTACGTGCGTGTGCCAATATAACGTCAAGTGATATCAGATCATATCACTTACCAACGCACGGTATTCATTGCTAGGTAAATTATACACGCTTTTTAAAATAATAAAAACAGTTAATGTTCTTAATTGTTTGGCGATTTCAGCCTCAATTTGTTCTTAAATTGTTCTTATTTCTGTGAGTGGTTTTTATTGAAGAAAAAACAGAATAAACAAGGAATTGGAAAATGAAACGCCTTGCGCGACACATGATATGTACGGCTAAATTTAGAGGCGAACTAACAGTGAATCTTTTTATGTTTTATGCTATATCGCTAAGTTTTAGTCAATTTTCAACCACGAAAACTTTTCGAGCCTCAGCCTGAGCTTGTTCTTAAATTGTTTTTGAATTTTGGCAAATTTGAGCCCCCGGCCGACATTTAATTTACTGATTCTTATCAGCACGTGTGTTTGCCAATGTAACGTCGAGTGATATCAGATCATGTCACTTACCACTATGCGGTTTTCAGTCATTGCTACATAAACTATAGGCCTTGGTCAACATTTAATTTACTGGTTCTTATAAACACAATCGCTTTTGCCAATATAAAGTCGAGTGACATCAGATTATATCACTTTCCCAGCAACGCATAGTTTCAATTCATTGCTATGTTTTTTATAATTACATGCGTCTTCCAATATAACGTCAAGTGACAGATCATATCAATTATCGACGCGCGGTTTTCGTTGCTACGTAACTTCTAAATTTCTTTTCTATTTACACGCTTTTTTTATAAGAACAACTTTATAAGAAAAACGAGGCTCAAATTTGCCAAAATTTAAGAACAATTTAAAAACAAGCTCAGGCTCAGCCTCGGTAACGAGGAAAGGTTTTGTGATAGAAAATCAACTAAAAGTTAGCGATACAGCATAAAGCATAAAAAGATTCACTGTAAAGAGTGTTCAACTAACAATTCAGCCGTACAATACGTGTATGGCGCAAGGCGTTTTATTTTCCAATACCTTGTTTTATTTTGGCTTTTCTTCATTAAAATCCACTCACAGAAATAAGAATAAATTAAGAACAAGTTCAGGCTGAAATCGCCAAAAAATTAAGAACGATGAGGCTCGGCAAAATTTACTGGTTCTTATAAAAATAAAGTGTGTAGTTTTGAACTGCCGCCGATAAAATCATGTTGTCTAGTATTCTGCGTGCGCAAGCTAATTGAAATACATAAACTACAGACATAAATGGATGTAACGCGTGCATGTGTTTTTTTAAAAAAGCTGCCCATTTTAGTGTCGGAAAGTGCGTCGGTCTTTTTGAACTATGATGATATGATTGACGGCAGGTAAAAGCTAATTCTAGATACAGAAAAAAATTCAGAGTTGCGCTAGCAATGAAAATAATTGCATAAACAAATCGGTATCTTTTCTTTTTTTCATCATTTTATCACATGAAGATTTACCGGACTTATGTGTATTAACCATTAATATTACCTTCCCAACATTAAGTGTACAAGTTTATTGATTAACAAAGTGCGCCAAATTGTGGGATTGGATAACGGAGACAAATGAAAACTAAATTGTTTTTATTCTCCTACTCGGCTACTGTCTCATTTCGTCCTCAACGTCTTTGATGACGTCATAGCCACAAAGAATATGATCTCGTGGTGTAGTTTTGCACACGCTGTCGTGTGTAAATGGAAAAGTTTTGTTCAATTTAGTTGCAAAGGAAAACTATTTATCAAATCTGTAAATTACAAGAATTTAATATTTGGTTGCAGTTTTCTGCTGCCTATTTATTATGTGATATTTCCTGGCTTATAAACATACAATTTTCCAGCTAAACAGAATAAAGCAAAGACATACCTTATACCTTATGTAATGGGTCTTCTCTCTTTGCGTTGTTGTTTAGAAGCTATAAAATCGTAAAGATGAGGTATCACTTGTTTTTTTTATGACATGTGTTTCAAGGTTTCGCGCATTTGAAAAACGTACTTTGCAAAGATTTCGCCTACCTTGGAAAACGGTGATTATGCAAAAAAGCTATAATCCTGTTTATTTTGTGAAAAATAATTTAGATAGAAAACGAAATCGTCAATTATCAACGGGTGGCAATGACAAACGGTTTTTAAAAGCTAAAATCTAATTTCATGGGGATTACATAAGTCCATGACTATAACAATTATGTATAGGTCTAAAACAAGTTTCAATATGAAAATTAATTTGTATATAGAATCAAGAATAAATGAAGTAATAAAAATAATATATTGTTAAGGGTGCACCCAGTTACAAGAATTTGCAATTGTCTGTTCCAACAAAGATCTTTATAAAATAATTCAGATACTACACACGTTCTGATTGGTCCTGCCGGCTTTCATAGCGCTATGAAGCACAAAAATAAAAATGACATTTGCTGTTGCCAGGTTGTTAAAGTTTGCAGCTTCGTGCAAGAAATAAAACTATTCTATTATCATCTTTCTCTTTCTTTAGTCGGAAAAAATTATAAAAGAAATAAAACATTTTTTCTGTGCCTGGTGAAAGCCTCGCCAAATTTTGTGAGAATTCTCGTCTCGGGTTTTCACTGATCTGCTCTCGAATTTTCCCAAACGTTGCCTCGGTTTTCCAACTTAAGAAATGAAACATGACGTCCGTGCCTTCATCCAACAAGACGCTCCACTTTGCGATGTTTCCTCATCACAAGACCGCCTTGAAGAAAGAAACAAGTGCCGAGCGGTGGACTTCAAGAGCGAACTTAAAAATTCACAAATGGTTTTTATTACTATTACTAAACAAATAGGGCGAAATTTATATTTCTTTAAAAAAAGACGAGTCAAAAAGATAGAACCTGTGTTGTTTTATCTGGAATTAAAACAATACTGCACAGCCAATTAGAAGCTAAGAAACGTTATATCTGCAAAACAATTTACACTCTTTTTATTTCAGAAATAAACATGTTCTCTTTGCCTTCATAACCGGGTGAAAACCGAAAACGTTTGGGAGAATTCGAGAGAGGATCAGCGGAAACCCGAGCCGACGAAAGAAAGAAAACAACGATCTACGAAGGGCGTATTGTTTTATGTCTTTCATAAAACTGCAAACTGTCAGAAGTTGGCGACAGTCAACGTTGTTTCGTGCTTCATAGCGCAATGAAAGCACAGCTGTCAATCAATTAGAATGCATGTATGTAGTATCTGAACTATTTTTGTAAAAGATGACTCTATAATTGTTGATCTGAAGCTTGATGTTTTTGAATATTATATTTTGAAGATTTCAGCTTTAAATTTTAGTAATATAGGTATTACTATAGGTATACGCTTTTTTTTTTTTATAAGAACCAGTAAATTTTGCCGAGGCTCCGATTGTTCTGAATTTTTGACGATTTCAGCCTCAATTTGTTCTCAAGTTGTTCTTATTTCAGCGAGCGGTTTTTATTGAAGAAAAAACAAAGTAAAACAAGCTATGGGAAAATGAAACGCCTTGCGACACACATGTATTGTACGGCTGAATTTAGAGCGAGCGAACTACTTTCATTGTTTGTTGAGCAGTCTTTATAATGAATCTTTTTATGTATTATGCTGTATCGCTAAGTTTTAGTCATTTTTCTAGCACAAAAACTTTCCTAGTTATCAAGCCTCAGCCTGAGCTTGTTCTTAAATTGTTCTTGAAAGCCTCGAATTGTTCTTATAGAGATGTTCTTAACCCTTTCAGCCCAGAGCAATTATCAACATCTAACTTCTCCTTACATAACTCATAACAAACAATAAAACTGGTAATGAGAAATAAGAAAATGATCAAGTGGAATAAACTGTAGAAGTTGAAAAGATAAATTCTCCCAAACTGCCTATAAAGAAAGTATGGAGCTCAGTTGGGAGAATTTACCAACACATCATTTGTCGTGCTTGGGGGCTTTTAAGCAAGCGTGTAAAGGTTTATTGTTTTTTCATCTCAAAATCTTCATTTCCGGGACTGGAGACTGGCTGCTGATTGGCGAGTAGGCTAAATGGTTGAAATTGAAAATACAGCATCAAATAACGTTTTTAATAAAATAGTTCAGAAACTACATGAGTTCTGATAGATCAACAAATGTTCTTTCATAGTGCTATGAAGCATGAAAATTACGTTTCACTGTTGCCAAGATGTGACAGTTTAGATTTCATGAAAGAAATAAACTATACGCGCTTCGTATATCGTATTTTTTTTATCTTTAGTCGGAAAGTAATAACTTTATAGTTAAAATAAAACATGTTTTCCGTGCCTTCATAGCCTGATGAAAACCTTGGCCAAGTTTGCGAGAATTATCAAGCAGGTGAAAACTCTCGACCGCGTCTCGTTTTTTCACTGAACTCTTCTCGAATTTTCCCAAACGTTCGCCTCGGTTTTCCACCAAGATATGAAGGCACGGAAAATAAAATTAAATAAGATTCTAGTTTTAACGAAGTTATGAATTGGAAACATTAAACAAAAGAATTTATTGCCAAGATTTGATGCGTGCAACCGCACAAGAAAGCGTCGTGTTTTGAATTGTACATACAGTTTATTATAATATAATTCGACAAATGAAAGGTTACTAATATTTTGTTCTTACAAGAAATACTTGTCTACCAGAGTTTCTCTTCTCTTCAGTTTTTCCGATTTTTCAGGACCTTCACTCACGCGCCGAGACTTTTTCCAAGAGATTAAAGCTAGTGTGGCTAGGACTTTAGCAGTAACGCATTTGTAGTTTAGTTATGGCAATCATTTTATGTTGATGTTATTGTTTCCTGACAGAGACATTTCTCAAAGTTTAATCGGTGTAATTTTCAAGGAAGGCAAAATTCGAAGGACGAATGCATTTCCTTGGGAGAAAGGAAAAAGTGACAGCCAGGGAACGATGTCATTAAAAGGTTTTCAAGCGAAAAACAACAGTTATGCTTTAAACTAAGATGGAGACAAGAGCATAACCAAGGGAGATGACAAGAGTTCTAAATGAAACAAAAGAAAACTGTAATTTTCGATGAAATCCGATATTTTGGGAAAAAAAAAACACTTTTCGGTTGTTGATTAAGAGGCCTCGACAGCACAAAAAGCAAAAAAAAAGTGTTTCCGTTGAATGGTTCAGTTGTTAGAACGTGTAAATATTGCAAAAAAATAAAAAATAAAATAAAAACTGACGTATCGGTAATGATATATTCCCCAAAAGTCTGGTGCCTTTCAAGGATGTCTTTAGTGCTTTATCAACCGATTTTGACAACCTGGACATCGATTTAGTTTATTTGGGCAATTGATTTTATCGGAAAAACTTTTGGTGGAGTTTATTTTAGTAGTATATATTTGTGAGCATATTTTATGTAGATTTCGAAGTCGTCATCATGAAATAAACTAAAACAATTTGGAAAGAACCCAGAATAAAAACGAAACGAAAATCATTTCTGCAGCCTAACATTCTGATATCAAGAAAAAATGCACACTGAGTTTCATTTAACCGTTAGTTGAAAAAAGCCCTGTGGCTATCTTTATTAAGAATAAGTCTCTCAAAAAGTGACATTTTTGCGTGTAATTTATTATGTCTCTATCTCCTATGAATTTTGCTCTGAACAAAAATAGTATTGTTTTATACAATTCTATAGATATCCTACTGTGGTACAATTGTATTCGATACAAAGTCAGTTTTGCACAAATGTAAAAAACGACAGAGCACATATTTTAAACAATCATCTGGTAAATGAGATGTTCAGTTTTGCTGCAGATGTTTTGCCAGCATAATTAATGCGTTTAGTGTTGTATATTGAAATTTGACATGTCATGTCTACTCGCAATTATATTTACAAATGGTTTGTCAGTTTTGACTGGAAAAGCCCTTGAATGTCGTTTAACACAGGGCAGCTATAGACATCGGTCTTTGCCACTGAACAGCTAAATCAACAGTTTTTTTTAAAATGCTGATCAGAATTATGTCTCAAATTTGCATTTTTAAATTTGATGCAGTGCATAAAATTCTAAAACGTTTTTAAATCACCTGTTTCGTATTTTGGTAAAAACTTGTTATAACAAAAAAAAAGTGATCAACAAAGACATCCACAAAACCATTCCTGAGCGGTATAATTTTGCCAAGAATCATAAAACAGAGGGACGAGACAATTTTCAAGCTTGAGTCAACAAATAAGAAATTTCACAGAAGCGGAAACTGGAATACCTTAAAATTTAGTGAAAACTTTCAATGCGTGGCAGGTAATTTACAAAAAATATTCAGAAAAATTAATGGCTTGTCGTAAAGTTACCATCAACGTAAGCGGACAGCGGTTCACAACTTGGGAACAGACTTTAAACGTCTTTCCAGATACGTTGTTAGGTAGTTCAGCACGCTGGAAGTTTTATGACGAAGAGAAACAAGAATTTTTCTTTGATCGAGATCCTTATATTTTCCGCTATATTCTTAATTACTATCGCAGTCGAAACCTTCATACATCACCCCAGGATTGTCCATTGGCTTTTAAAGCAGAACTTGATTTCTTTGGAATTTCATTCTTTGATATTGATGAATGTTGTTCAGAGTTTAACGGATGTGCGGAGACCAGTAATAAACCTACTCATCGCTTTGCCTCAAGGAGAACTTCCAAAGCACATGTGTTGCGCATAGCATCGGAAGATGAAAATCAAGTTAGATCTGGTAACTACCGGACTGAATCGGAACTTGTTACTAATACCTGTAAAGTTGCTAACGGACATGTTGCTAACGAGGAAGAAAATTTATCAGTTAAAACCAAATTGAGGACTGCATCGTGTAAGTTTAGCGAAGGAAGTGGACGAAAGCGATGTACTTATCCAAAGGGTGAACACGTGGAGTTACTGAGACACGACAGCAGTAAACCAAGTATTGTTTGCCACAAGAATGAAGGAAAAGGTTATACACACTTTGGAAAGGTGAATTTCCTTTTCCGATCCATCTACGGGCTATTCATTTTTGCCAGTGTTGCAAGCACCACTGTAGAAACAGTGGATTGTGCTGAAGGAATCAAATGCGAGAGGGCGCATCCTCAACTGTTTTTCATACTAGACTCATCCTTTGTTGCTGTGTTTACACTTGAACTTTTGGTCAGATTCTTTATCTCTAATCAAAAGATGGCATTCGTGAAAAATATTATGAACATCATTGATTTCCTTGCAATTGTGCCGTACTATGTGGATCTTGCTGTTTCTCTCTTAGTAGGGACAACGGAAATTCTGATCACCTTGAGGATCTTGCGGGTCTGTCGAATCTTGAAACTTACAAGAAATTCTCTACGTTTGCAGTCGCTGATTGTTACCCTAAAAAACTGTTTTTCTGATCTAGTGTTCTTGTATTTCACCTTAACGCTGGCAATAGTTCTGTTTGCAAGTTGTCTTTATTATATGGAGAAAGATAAGAACCCGAAAGGTTTTGAAAGCATCCCACACTCCTTCTGGTATACTTGTGTCACAATGATTACAACTGGGTAAGTAGCGCCACAAACAGTTATGTATCTATAATGGTTAGGGTCTCACTAGGTATTTTTCGAGCACAGTTAAGCAAGACTTGATCCCACTAACTAATAGTAGTAATAATAATAATAATAATAATAATAATAATAATAATAATAATAATAATAATAATAATAATAATAATA
>JAOCPT020601059.1:0-10240 GCA_026546935.2 Palythoa grandiflora | reverse complement strand
TATTTATGAGGGTGAGAATGATATTTATGAGGGTGAGGATGATATTTATGAGGGTGAGGATGATATTTATGAGGGTGAGAATGATATTTATGAGGGTGAGGATGATATTTATGAGGGTGAGGATGATATTTATGAGGGTGAGAATGATATTTATGAGGGTGAGGATGATATTTATGAGGGTGAGGATGATATTTATGAGGGTGGGGATGAGAATGATGATAAAGGTATGGATGATAGGAGGACGAGGATGCGCCCAATATGAAGGTAAGGATGATGATATGTGGACAATGCTAAGAATGAGACTTGAGGGTTAAGGTGACTTTATGGGGCTGAGGATGAGATCATGAGGGTGAGGATGATGTTGTGAGGATAATGCTAAAGGTGAGACTGGGAAGTCCTGAGGGAAAGGATGTTGTGAGGATGCGGGTAATGATGATGGTGGTGGTGAAAGAGATAAGGATGAGGAATAACGAAATAATGACTTCTAAGGATGAAATTATAAACTATTGCAATTAAATTTTCTTTTAAGAGATGTCACTGATTTCTACTCAACTTTATACTGTATATGATAAAACCATCTTAAAATAGTGCAAAGAATATTAAATCTTCCATACCACTGGAGTCCATAAAGGTGACTTCTTTCTTAATAGTTTGAGAGCACTTGTGTATTCAGTCTGAATTCTCTGAGCAGGTATTAGAAGCTCTCCATCTGCTTTGTTGACAAGAACAAGATCTGCCATCTCCACAATGCCTTTCTTAATACCTTGCAACTCGTCACCTCCAGCAGGAGGAATGAGAAGAACAAACATGTCCACCATATGAGCTACGGCAAACTCCGACTGACCAACACCAACTGTTTCCACAAACACTGTATCATAGCCAGCAGTTTCACAAAGAACTATTGCCTCATTTGTACTTCTGTTTACTCCACCTAGATAATAAGTAACAAGAATCAGATTAATAGTATCTCCGAGACTTTTACGTGTGATGTAAATTAAAGGCAAAATTCTTAAAAAACTACGATTTACACATACCGTATTTACTCACATAAACGCCGCGGCGTTTATTAAATTTTTTATGATTTGGGTGCGGCGTTTATTCGGGGGCGGCGTTTATTCGAGGGCGGCGTTTATTTAAAATGCTGTTTAATTTTTTAAACAACCAACTGTAACTTTACTTTAAAAAGTAGAAAAGTATTAAAAATATATAAGGCTAAAAATTGTAAAAGTTATTGAAAAGTTATTAATAACTTGACGAAAAAACAATGAGACGCCAGTTTGTTTTTCAATCAGGGCATGTACCAATTTTTCTGACCAGTGTATTTATTTTTTACTCGTGCCGAAAGGCAACGAGTTAAGGATTGGGCTCCCTTTCTTTTTATTTTTTCATTTGTGTCACGAGTTAGCATGCACACATGCGCAGTACTTATGTTTTCAGCACGTGAGTCGAAATCCAAGATGGCGAAGATAAGCAAGTAAAAGTGCACGTTTCTCTTACTTTCATTACATGTGCTCAAGCGTGTATACATCAAGCCGGTATCCGTGGGTTACGCATGTGGAATTTAATTCTAATCTTCGTAAAAATTTATCTGTTGCGCTACTACTTTAAAAATAAATAGATATTCTGTAGAAAAGCTTTAAGATCAAAGAAACATTAATATTAATATTATTATCAACACGTGATAGGTCTTTTTCCTCTTTCATCCTTTTCTTCTTTTCCCTTCTTTGTGAACAACCATGTGCGGCCCTCATACAACCAGTTCGCTTTACTTTCAACTTTGATTTCATTGTTGATAACTTTTAACATCACTGGGTGTAAGGTTTTTAGGTTTTTCCACCAACACAGAGCGAAACAGTAGTCGTAGTAGTAGTAGTAGTAATAGTAGTAGTAGTAGTAGTAGTAGTAGTAGTAGTAGTAGTAGTAGTGGTACTAAGTAGTGGTAGTGGTACTAAGTAGTATTAGTAAAATTAAACAGGTGACTATACAAAATCGCGCGCACAGATTGGTCGACAAACTCAGACTATCACACGATAGTCACCTCCAGCGATTATCCAAAATAAATGCCAGCGCGCTTTCGCTTGAAATAATTTTTTTTTCTCGTTTTAAATGTGTCTTATTTCCTAAAACAATTTGTAATTTTACTAAAAAAATTAGTCACCTCAGGCTCTGTGATTATCTGCAAATAGTCACCTCGACTTCGTCTCGGTAACTATTCGCCGAAGGCGACTAATTGTTAAGTAGTAATAGAAACTTGTAGTAGTCCTGGAGGTGTACTAACCCTGTTTTTTCTTTCAAGGTCGGTAACATGTCATGAGTACCAGCTTTCACTGTAGGCTAACCTGAGTTATACTGGTACCCTGTCCAGGGGAGTCATTCAGTGGCGGATTTAGGGGAGGGGCCTTTTTGTGGAATAATGACAAAGGATTTATTATCGGCTTTCTCTTCATTGTTGATTAAAATCCCTAATTTCTTAAAAACTCTAACCAAAAGGAAAATCAGAAAATAACATATATTTTTGGCTTGCGCTTTGAGTCAAGAATCAGGAGACAGATATCATGCGACTCAGCTCTCGCCTAATACAAAGGCTGCATGCAGAACTGCTCAGCTCACAATGCTGTACCAGAATGCTATGAATGACCAAAGATCAACTGATGAATAAGGCAACCGTTTTTGAATTAGATATAGTAAAAGAGCGACTCAAGACTGTACCAACCTGCACTTGTTGAAATATCAATTTTAAGCAATGTGATAATATGTCAGTATATTATCAGAAACTTTCCGATATTTTCTTAGGAACAATGCTCTTTTGAAAACTGATACACCAATCCAGTACTCAAGCACTTGGTCAATTCGGAAGCAAATTGGAACTGGCAACGACTACCCAAACTAACCATGCAATCATGCAATCAGGCTTCAGTGCTTTCTAATTGCTTACAATAGGTGATAACACAGAGTTTTTGATATGGCTTTACCAACTACTGTATTCGTATAGACGTGCCAAAATACCACATCTTGCTTTGTTGCAAACGTTCCTGCCATTCATTAGCAGCTATTATGATATTGAGTCAATTTTGATCTCTCAAATGGATTGGGCTGTTTAAAAAGTTGTGATAACCATTCAGATAATATAGCTGCTGTTTGGTCGGAACTACGAGCTTGGCAGAAAAACAAAGTAAACCATTTAAGGTTATTGAACAGGTTGAAATGTGAAAAAACCTGAAAATTGAAAAAGCAAATTATGTTGTTTTATTGAAAAAGATCTTTTTAATCAAATAAATGTTTTTTCAATAGCTAATTTCGTTCGCGAGTTATTGCAAAATGAATTACTTTACCAGCAGTCTGGAAACTACACGGTTCATTGTTCAAACGCTGTTTTCTTGGTTCCAGTTCTTACAAAAATGAGGGTTGTAAAAAATATCAATGCTCGCTGAATTTTTGTTATTTTGCCACGAAATTTGGCACGAGTATAGAGAAATATTTAAAGAACAAAACCGTGTCGGCAAATTTGAAAAGAAGTCCAGGATGATTTTTTTTATAAATCAATTTCTACGGCTCTCGGCTAAAAATATTTGCAATTTTCTAAAAACAAATACAAAAAATGATCGGCTTTCACAAACAAAAATCGCTGACACGGTTTTGATCGACACACTTTGACGAAGTTAAAAAGGTAACAAACACTAACGGAAGTTAAGATCTGAGCTACTGTTGACTTCATAAAGGCAAACATTGAAATCGAAAGTAGAGCTGTACTTATTCCCGTGTGCATGTATACTGTACATGGCTTAAAATACTTCAAACAAGTTGGTTAAAATTGATCGTAACGGGAAGCCTGATAAAAATGCTATTGGCAAAAAAAGCAATTATTTCTAGGGCCCAGTTGGTTTCTCTGTATATAAAACGAGACTATACAGTGGACGCCAAGAAAGACGGGGGAAGGAGAAGGTTTGGAAATAAAGAAAATATATATCAAATTTTGGCTCCTTAGAAAAAAATTAACAATAGAGGCAGGGGAGTCGATGAAACAATTAAGCACCGAAACGAACAACAACAGTCATCAAAACCTTGTAACCTAGTAATCTTCATTTCATTCAAAAACTAATTTAAAAAATCAAAAGATGCTGATATGCTTTCATACATTTCTTACCTGCAGCAAGATGGAGAGGTGTTTTTCCATCGTGATCTTTGGCCTCAATGTCACAGCCATGTCTGAGAAGCAACGGGACAATATTCACCATTTGATAGCGATAGCGTCTAGGTGCTGCAGTTTCATGCAAAGGCGTTCGGCCTTTGACATCCTGGATATGCAGAGTGCTTTGCTTTGTCCCTCCGTCTTTCAAACATTCCTGTTCATATTCCAGAATGGCTGAACAGTTTTCTTCACATTTTTGTGCAGCAAGATGGAGTGCTGTTCTACCATCAAAGTCAACGGCAGTACTGTCACATCCTAATTCCAGCAAAAGCTTTAAAAGGGAGATGCTAGATTCATTTCTTTCTCTGTAAGAGTACCAATTGTTAAGTGCAGCTAAATGGAGTGCAGTTTGACCTGCCTTATTTACTGCATGTATATCACAGCCACGTGATACAAGAAGACGTACTAATTGGATAAGAGTGTCCTCACCCCAGTATAGATTTGAACGAATTGCAACGTGTAAAGGTGTTTCACCTTTTTCATTCTCTTTGTTCAAACAAATTGATCTCAGAATATGATCAATTACAAAAGTAACTGTTTTCACATCTCCCGATAAAACAGCACAGTGCAGTACAGTTTCTCTCTCTGGTCCAGGAAAGTATATCTCACTGCCATGTGCTATCAGCAATGCTGCTAGGTCAGTATTATCATCTCTCCGAAAGACAGCTTCGTGTAGCACCGTCCTTCCAAGTTTGTTACGTTTGAGTAAAAGTGATCGACGGAAGTCTTTTTCAACTTTACCACAAGCAGACACATCCTTTTGAAAAGTTTTGATGTCTAAGAGCGCCTCCAAAATGTCTCTAAGTCCATGTCGCGCTGCTATATGTAGCACAGTATCTTGATCCTGATTGGTTACATAGACGTTATTACAGTACTGTAACAATAACAATGCTATATCAGAGTGCATGCATTGTACTGCTACGAACAATGGTGTCATTCCACCTTCGTCTGCTACATCAATTTTACTACCTTGCTCAATCAGTAACTTAATGATATCAGCATTTCTTTGTTGCACAGCAACGTGTAAAGGAAGTCGCCCATTATCGTCTTCCAAATTAACATCTGCTCCATATTCAACAAGAAACTTTGAAGTTTCGAAGCTGAAAATTGACGAAAGATGTAAGAATGTTTTTCCACAAATTTTTTCATTTACATCATTACAGACTCTGTCAATAAGCAACTTCACAACTGCAGGTTGACTGAGGAAAGTGTCAACAAAGTAAGATCTATGATTATTTGAAAACAGTGTAGCCAAGTCAACAGATGATCCGCAATCTAACAGAAAAGAGACGATTTCTGGTTTGCAGTTTTTCAGGGTATTAAACGCCGATGTAAGAGGATTTCTACCTTGACAATTTTTTGCATTCACATTAGCACCAGACTTGATTAAGTATTTGGCAACTTCGATGGCACCATAATGTGTTGCCAAATGGAGCGGTGTTTCGTCATTGTGGTCAACAGCATTGACATTAAGCCCATATTCTGAAACTAACATCTTCGCTATTTCCACATTGGTCACAGCATGAAGAAGTGTACTGCCAAAGACATTGCGATAGTTTACTTCTAAGTCGAAGTTTTTAAGCATAAATTCAAACATGGACGAATGACCTCCTTTGCAAGCATAAAATAAAACACAACAGCCATATGCATCTTTCATCTGAATCGATGCACCTCTTGAAATTAGCAAGTTTAATGTTTCAATGCTTCCACCTTTGGCAGCCAACATTAAAGGCGTTGCATGATAACGAGTGAGAATATCAAAATCTCTTATGTTTTCATCCATTAAATAGCTAAGATCTGGGTCCCACTCCCCTTCAAATTCATCATCCTCTTCAGATGAATAGCGGTATTCATTTTCTTCATTAACATCCATTCCAATGTTCAACAGAGCTTCAACCATGTCTGTATTCCCTTCACGAGCTGCAATATGCAGTAGATTTGCCTGATCACAAAACCTTGCGTTTATCAGGTTGGGATATTTATCTAATAGATACATTAAGTTTTTAGTGTTTCCTTTTTTAGCTGCAAAGAGTACTGGAGTGAAACCCCTACAATTTTTTTTGTTAATAAGAGCTCCTTGACAGATTAGCTCTTCCACGACTTCAGGACTGTTATAAGCAGCAGCTAAACACAAGGGAGTTGAGTCTTCGTCCCTTTTGTTTCGAGAAATCTCATTTACGTTCACCCCTATTGCACCAAGCTTACGGATATGGTGAGAACTACCAACTCTGGCTGCCAGATGAATCAGGGAAACATTTTTCATGCCTTTAGTTTTTTCCTCGATCCATTTTTGAATGGTTAGATGTATTGGAGTCCCAAGAGACAACAAAACATCATATGGTGTCTTCTTTGCCATTTCCGGTCCTGCCACATCTAAGGTTGGTATCTTTAGTGCAAGTAATGTGTCCAATACACCTGGACTGAATGACAGAATACTCTTCACTAAATCCAGGTTTCCCTCGACACAAGCAGCAAGAAATACACTGTAGCCACTTGCAGGATTTGGTGAAGTCAGTGTTTTAAATGACAGTGCCTCAAGAGACTGCATCTACATGAGAAAAAACATTGTTGACATTCAGGAGTAGTCTGTAGAGCACCACGTTGTTGTTTGGTTTTGTTCTCTGGTACAATTAGTTTCTGAACTGAAATACTGTACATTGTTATTTGAAATGGTAAAATAACTAGTATAATAATAGACTTTTACTGGCATAGTATTACTTGTAAACTAGTAAAACAGTTACTTGAACTGATACAAAATTACTTACAATAGTGCAATATTACTTGAACTTTGCAACTCATAATTAGTTAGCCATATAAATTAAATTAAAATTTTTAGTTTAAAAATGAAAATGTAAAAGAAGTGCTTCCTCCATCTTCATAAATGAGCTGTTTCTAGTTTTATAGCACAAACAAAAAGTACACTCGCCGTACTTACGTATCTAAGTTCAAATTTTGTAGTTTTGTGTTAATGTGGCAAGTGAAATAAAAGTTAAAAACTTTAGTTACTAGAGACACAAAATTATTTGAACTAATTGTACAATATTACTTGAACCGGTGCAATATAAATTGATTTGGCTATGGCATATTAAGTGAATAAACATCCTCTATACTTTTTATCCTGCTATTTACGGCAGAGAAATTGTCAGAAACATTAATAATTGAAACTTTAAAGAACAATTTTTCAGGTGATGGCCAGTATATTGTATATTTTGATACATTAATGTGTAGAGAAAGTCCCTTTATTTTATGATTCAGCAGTTAATTTTTTGCTGAGAAAATGGCAGGAACCATTAAAATATGATATGCATTAAAAACAAGATTTTTAGAATTGTTTTTTGTTAGTCAAATATTACAACAATTAAGTAACACTATGGGGGACAACTTACTCTTTATTAATTTTTTGACGCAAAAGTTCATTTGTAATTTATAATTTCACATGTGACATTACAAAACTGCCATGGTAACGGTTTCAAAATGGCATCCAGATTTTAAAAGCTTTTAAAAAGTTAGCAAGGAAGACGTCGATACATTTAAAACTACAGCAGAAAACCTCAACACCAGAAAAATCAATTAATTGGTTCACAGCATTTGCTAATTAGTTCAAAGAAAATGAGGACGAAAAATATCTGTAGAATTATCTTCCCATTGAGTTAAATAAGTTGTTGGAGCAGTTTTTCATGTCTGTAAACAAGGCGAGACTGACTATAAACCCAGGTCATTTACAGTGGTGTATTAAGTGGCCCTTGACTGCCATTTAAAAGAAAGAGATTGTTCCTGTTCCATATTAAAGGACCAAGAGTTTTCAATTCTTGAAAAGTTCTTGGGGGTAAAGTCTGCAAACTGAGAAGTGAAGGCAAAGGGAAATTGCCAAACAAATCAAGAAGTTGAGTCCACTTGCACTGGCAGTCTCAAATGTTAGTTCATTCATTCATTGAAGGCAGTTTTCAATCAATTGTGCATAAAGTTTTGGCAACTCAAGTCACCCAATTTTTGCTACATTCTATGAACAAAAACAAGACTTGGTTGAAAAGGTTTACTTCTGAGAATTAAGAAATTATAAAGAGTTTTAAGCTTTTAAAATCCAATGTGTTTCTCAATATACATTAAATTGCAATAAAAAAACAGTATAATTTGTCTGCCATGGTAAAAATGGTAATCAAATTTTACCTCATGAACTTAGGAAATAATTTCACTTTCATGTTGTCAATATTCAAGTAAATTTCCCTTAAGTTTTAATACAATTTTTACAACACATGTATGAACTTATTTCCTAAATATCACTTGTCACCAGTCAATAACACCTACTAATTTGGCGTCAAAATAATGGTAGCCAGCCTAAGTTAAGTTTCAATGTCTTTGTGTGCAATTAAGCCATCACTGGAATCCAGAGCTATATTTCAGCTCAGCATTGTGTAAACAAAGTATTCCATATTGATATGATAGAGGTTACATAAAACTTGCACAACCACAGCCATGGGAGGGGGGAGGATTGGGGAAAGGGGGAGGGTTAGGGGGCAAAATAAACAAGAAGTAGAGAAACATAAAAACAAATATAATATCCAGAGTTGATATTTTGAAAAGTTTTTCAGAACTGTACCGAAACACATATTTTTTGTTTCATATATACTGTACCAGTATGAAAGTAAGGACACTGAGTTATAAATTGTAGACAAGCAACTGCTTTGCTTTGAATATTTCCAAAAAATCACTTTTTTAATAAAAATTTGACACAAAACTATTTCAATAGTAACAAGGCAGCAAAGTAATTAGTTCAAACCTTGCTTAGCAAACACTTAGGGGAGAGCCTTACCCTCTCCCTGACATGCTTGCGCTTTAAGACTGCCCCCCCTGACAAAAATGCTGCCTATGGCTCTGACAACGAAGTCTTCGCTCACAATGTAACACTTTTTTTGCCCCCATTTTCCCCAACAGGCCGTTTTGTAAAATGACGTGTGCTTCAATTCTTTGTCGTGGCACCCGTTTGACCACGTTCGAAATGCTGCTGGTTTGTCTGATGGTATTGTTGCTTTGGGAATACTAAACTTTTGAAGCTGGCCCTGAAAATTATTCTTGGAATCTCTCCATAGTCTGCCAGAGTTCCCTCTTATTTTGACCCTTGATGTAAATAGCGCAGTCGGGACAACTGTACCAGACCTGTTAACTCTCCCAGTTTCGCTGGGAGACTCCCAGTTTTGATTGCTTTCTCTCGGTCTCATGGTTTTTATAATTTTCCTCCTGGATTTAAAGACATCTAGCAGAAATCAATAGATCTCTCTTTTGCTGTATTTCTTTGGTTTTCTGAAATCTCGTTCAAGATAAATGCACTGTCTGTTTATTTGTATGTTTTCTTTTTACAGAGGTATAATTATGATATAATGGTCACATTGACTTTCCAATTTTTTGTTAATGCTTACACTGATTAACAAAAAACACTAAAAATTATCATAAACTTAAGATACTTCTCATGATCATTTTTGTCATAAACTAATTGCAGAGCACAAAACATTTTATCAGGTATATTTGTTCCCTTACCGAATTCCTGTGATCGTCCTGTTTTTGACCAAATCTCCCTGCTTTTCTATAGGAAAAATCTAAAATCTCCTGGTTTTGAAAATTTAGGTTGACAGGCCTGCTGTACATTTGTCTTTGCAAAACTACTTAACAATTATTCCATTCATGCTTGTTGGATATGAGATGGTAAATAGCCAACGAGGTACGAAATGCTGAGTTGGCTATAAATCATCGCATATCCAACAAGCACGAATGGAATAATTGTTTTATTAAATTTAATTTAATAAATTTATGAAACCTTTGATTCTTTAAAATTCTCAGCTTCGCTTCCGCCACAAAATTTATAGCTCAGCATAACTTTCCATATAAGGTCATTCGGTATATGAGCTGATAACCGAGATTGAGTGAACCAATCAGAACGCTAGAAACGTAATATTCGAGGTTGAAAATTTAATAATAGCTCTTATTATTCATTCAAAATATTTCCCCGTTTCTGATTGGTTAAAACCACACGCATAATTCACCATAACCAGCTGCTGT
>JAOCPT020601016.1:0-10240 GCA_026546935.2 Palythoa grandiflora | reverse complement strand
TTTGAATAAATTTTTGACTAAATATTTCACTATTGTGCGGGATTTTGTGAATTGTGCGGTATTGTGCGGGTTTGACCAAATTGTGCGGTCCCGCACCCGCGCACCCAGTCAGAAGCCCTGACTTGAGGATTTTCTTTGATGACAATCAACTGCTGCGATGTAGAGGTAGAATTGAGTACTCACTGCTACCCCAAGACACGAAAACATCCAATACTGTTACCAAAGAAAAGCTATCTTACACTATAATATGTTGCCGGGAGGAAGAGGCCAAACTGGCCTAAGCGAACTGCTTCTATCGCTGAATGTCAACTAAAAGAACTGGCAAAAAATAATTTCATTTACTGGCAAAAAATAATTGTATTTAAACTAAACACCACAAGATAAATACTAATTTTTACACTATTAAACTTTGCCTTTCACTAGGTTACGTTGCCCGGGAGGATGTTATGAATATAATTACAGTACCTTATGATATAACAATATAATTAGGGCACGTTCGTATTTTATAAAAACAAAAAGAAATACATATGGAGTTTCCATGTGACATATCTTTCTCCAGTGCCTTATGACAACAAGAAAACGCTTATAAATGAAGCACAGTTCATGCAAGAGCTGACCCATAATCTTTTTCTTTTGCTTTCATGTACAGCTAAGCGAGAAACCGTATTTTATCGCGACGAAGTACATTCAATCAGACGTCATCGGTCGTCGCCATCAGTCATCATCATCGGTCAATAAGTCTTGCAAGCATAGTTTACCACAATTGCAATACCACACTGGGAATTTCAAAGTACATGATCCTGAAAAGACTGGATGGTTTTTTGTATAGTTTGATAAATTTAGATTAATTTAATATGATTTTATATACATATATTAATCAATTTAAATTAATATTGTAATTTTTTATATAAATTAATTTTAAATGGCTTTTTAAACAGGGGAGTTATTAGATGGGTTGAGTCATTTACAACTCAAAAGCAATTGTTCACATGGACTTAAAGTCGAACAACATATTTTCAAACAAATGGGGGTATATTATCGACCTTGGTAAAGCCTATAGCATTGATGAAGCGCGTAAAAAGTACAAACAAGTACTGACGCTTAACAACAGAGGTGCTTATGGGAGCAACAACCATTCAAAAGAAAGTGGCATTTTCTCAATTGATAGAGTCGTGTATAAAATGATGAAACATATGTTCCTTCACTTTCTGAGGTAATAGCCAAAGGTTGTATGCGCTCAAACTGACTAATGTGCCCATCAGCGTCAGTGCCGATCTCTAAAATACGCAAACTCATCGTTTAATCAATTGGTGACAGTTGTTGGCGGGAAGATTTCACAGATGGAAGATTAATTTTAGGGGATTCTGTAGGGAGGAAAAGAAGAGAGACCTTTGAGACAGCAAAAGAGATTCATGGTGGGACCATGTGGGCACCAGCTGTTGGACTAATCAATACTATTCTTAACCGCAGTAGTGACCAATTAATAACTGAAATACTATGCAAAAAGAGTAAACTAGCTGCAAAAGTTGTAACGAAAGTCTACAAAAAAGATTTAGAAAGCTACGAAAACTGCAATGAAAATATGTATCGGAGAGTAGCAGTTTATTATAGGGGGCATGTTATGGGTAAACGTAAGTATCGCAAACTTTATAGGCATAGTGCATTTAACAGTAATAACAAGAAGACATTCTTAAAATTGAGAAAAAAAACTATACTGTTTCTGTCGATGATGGCGAAAATATAAATGTAAAGTTTAGAATGAGTGAACTCCGTAATGACATGAAAATGCTGGCATTTTTTGTCAAGAGAGTTAAATAATAGCGCTAAATTTTTCTCTCCTTTTGCGGTGTCCACAGAAAACGCAGAGAATCCTGCCACTTTTGGAAAAGAGTCAACAAATCTGTGAAAACCTTGGACCTATAAGCACCGTCTTCAGGTTGCTGCCAAAGTGGAGCCTGATAAAAAAAACTTGCTGCCCAAAATCTTACTGAAAAAACTAAATGACAGAAGATAAACTCTCTCCAGGGTTGCCACTATTTTATGGATGTGAAATTCAAGGACTTTTCCAGGATATTTTCAAGCAAATCCAGGACATTCTCGATCAAATAAAACTTGAATTATAAAAAAAATCAAAAATCAGTTCAACAATACACATACCATATTAACAAGCTTTAAAAGATTTGTTTCTGAACAAAAGTCAAACTTTCTGGAGTCGCTGTTTTTGTTTAACAACGTCACATTTAGAAAGAAATTTTTGCCTATTCCAGGATTTTCAAGGACCACAACCCATACTCAAGGTCTTTCCAGGGCCTGGAATTTTTTTACCCAATTCCAGGACTTTGGCTACCCTGTCTCTCATATACGGCTTTAAAAGCCGACAATAATTTGGGCCTCTCCTTGGAACCTTAATCAACAAAGCTCATGCGGAACCCCTGCACTGTGCTCTTGTGCACAAATACTTCTTAGAGGAAATTATGACAATCTAACCTTTCTTATAATCTTTCTGTTTGCAGTTGCCACCAAACAACCCATCTATCAAGTACATCAGTGCCATAAAAGCAAAGTGCCATCTGTCTAGGTTGTAAATCACTTTAATGAATCTGGTACTGATGCAAAAGGTTTTTCCTACAGGTTTACTGGAAAGGACTCGAGGCAGTTTCTCAAGCTTTTTATGTATTTAATTAATGCTGTGGAAGCTGATATCGATGAAAAAACAAAATCAAAATTTCAATTTCATGTTCTTGCTTTTCTTTCTTTGACCTTGCGTGACTGTGAGTCACTCTTTAATCGTATTAAAGTTTCAGATGGGCAGGTGAGTGATCTTCCCCAATTATGTAGAGTTTTTTTCAAGTTGACTGTCGTACGTTTTAATCCTAACAACCCCTCAGTGTGGACATTGGGAAATGTTCCAGAACATATGAAAGAAATAAAAGATCAATATGGGATGGGTTTGGGGCTCAACTCCATGGAAGGAAGGGAGGCTAAAAATGTTGCTATTGCCAGATACAGTGCTAATACAATTTTTCTCAGTAAAGATGGCAACAAATATTCATGCATGAATATGTCTCTTTGACTTGGTTGCGTAAACGTGGTTACAATGTAACAAAGCCTGTTACCTCCAGTGGACTAACATATTTTCAAAATTGTACAAAAGACGGGGAGAATTTTTGTGGCTGTGGTCAGGCACCGATGTTCATAAAGGACTTGTCTTAAAGTAAATATAACAATACGAAACACTGTTTAAAACATATAAAAGACAACATACACCATATAACAAGAGAGGCTTGGAAGTAGTCTACTGTCAAAATTTCATATAAATATGCCAATGGCACATAAAATGGTAAAAATGCTGCTCATTCATAGCATGCATTAAGTATGGAAAGGGACGAGGAGCACACTGCAGGACTTCAGAGGGGTGCTAGGGCAGAAACCGGCATCCACGTGTTTGAGACCAAGAGTGGGGTAGTGGGAATAATGATCCTGTAGCCAAATCCATTTGACCTTGACTGAAGTCGAATACAAATCATTGTATCATCCGAAAGTTACAATATCTGATTCCACTCTTTTGATCCTTGACCATTTCCACCTTGTCTCATTATAGATTTAAGACTACAAAACTGCACACGAAACAGAAATAAATTACTGATATTCGAATTTCTTGTCATTTCTTGTAAAATGTTTCAGTTTATGATACTATAAAATAAGTACAAATTTTTGCCTTAGGCGTTTGTGGCAATGCTTGTTTGTGATTTTGAAACTCGCTGACTTGTGCAATAGATTTTGTACACTAATGTTTTTGAAAACTGTCTTGCAGGAAATACAGACGAGGAATTGCTGAAACGTCTCCTAATATCTATACATTCTCTCAATGTCGAGACTGTTGAGTGCTGAAGTGTTGGAGGATCCTCATCTCAAGCGGATGACAAACAAGAAAAAAGCTTGCCATCAAAAAGGTATGGATGAATAATTGAAAAAATGTCTAAATCATAACACGAATGTATGGGAAAGAAGAATGCAAATCGACCAACTACAATTAACACGAGCAAACATAAAAACTGATGATATTTTTCCATGTTTAACTTTTTATCGACACAATGCAAACACATCAGTAGCTAGTGAAATTTGATGGTTGACCTTTAATACGTTTATTATAATGACGGTTTTCCTGCCTCGACTTGATTACATGAATGAAGTAATGAATGAATTCTAGCTGTATAAGTGAAAAAATCCATTTCTTTTTCAAACCTTCTGGGTATTTTTTCAAAAAACATTTTGTGTAATCTCACGTATTAATCCTATTTGAGATTTTGCCAAAAATTTCATCCTAGGAGTAAGAAGGCTTAATTGATTGTCACTTAAGGGCACATTAACTGAATAAGAACGATTAAAATTGATTGAAAAGTTTTCAACATTTTATTAACTGATTGAATATGGACGGAAATTGACATTTTTAATCTTGGTAACAGTCAAAAGAAATAGTAGTTTTTTAGAAGCCAGGTACGCGTACAAAGTGACTTATCAATGTCACTTTAGTATGCGAGCAAGGTCTACCAGCAAGAAGATATAAAATTGATCAAAACATACCTGGATTATTTACAAGTAAAGTTTTAAAATTGATGTTAAAGGAATTTTTCTGTAGATACTGTCGTAGCATACAGCAAAAGTCGATTCACTCTATGAAGGCCTCTTGCTATCCTCATATAATTGATAAATATATAGATGTAAGTAAAATTCAATAAATTTTCATTATTTAATTTTTGGGATTTTTGACTAGATGGATAAGGGTTACTATGTGATTTGTTATTCAGACAAAAATATACGTCTGTATAGATATTTTACTTTAAATCTTACATCGAGATCAGTTACGGTAATAAAACTTCAATTGGTATCTAGGACCCCTCAAAGTTATTGACCACTCTGCTTTTGTTTACAGAATAACAGAGGCTTTAATCCAGCCACCATGGTCAATCATGTTGGGTCGATTATGTATGTTGTAAAGTATTTTTATGACAATGGACAAAAATCCCCGAATGATCAATATATTTCCCAGTTACAAGTGATATCAACAAAGCTTCAGAAAAAACGTATTCACATTTCCATTTTAATTTATGGCAACGCAAGTAGGGGTATATACCGAGTGCTCTCCCAACTCTTTGTAAGTAAGTTTCTTGGCGAGTTAACTAATTCTCGGTCTTTATATTGATAGTTTTAATATTCTATAAACCTAGTGACTACTGAAAAGGGATTTCCAGCCAGCAAAAGTAAGATATACGTAGATGTAAAGTGTTCAGAAGACAGCGCTAGTCTGCAAGGACACTTTTCGAAATTTCTTTAAATGATTTCTAACTTTTACTAGCAACACATTGCTATAAAACCGTTTTTTAAAACATTTTTTTTCTTTTTCTATACTTAATAATTTATAGTCACAATAAAAAGGGTAATAATAATAAATAGTTTAGTTCAGCTTATTCATGGCTATTAAATTCATTTCAATAATATATTAAGCTATAAGTATCAATGAGATTTTTTTTACTTTAACACAAGGAATTTCTAATGGCACTTAAAAAGCAAAACAGATTATTTGAACCCGCAGAACATGATTTAGAGCAGGCTCAGTTTTTAATGGGTTTTATATTATTGTCAGTGTATATCCTGCTGTTTAGAAGTGAGAATCTTGCAAGTCTTTGTGGAAAGAGATGCTTTCAAGTTCTATATAAGTGGCCAAAGGAATTTTCTAGTGATTAAACTGCAAGGACATATACTCATTCGGTACAACGCATAGAAAACGGCGATTTTTCATGCTCAAAATGTGAAGTATGTCAGAAATCAAAGTTTTAGGTTTCACACAACACTTGTTGCGTAATGGATCTTATAGTAACAGAAGTTATTATATATGTTTTTCTGTAGTTTCACGGTTATAACACATTTAACAATTATTTTTTTATGATATCGGATTTGTGCACAGACAATGGAAAGTTTAGAATTGGTTGGCAAGTAAGTTTCTTGGCGAATTAACTCAATTCTCAGTCTTTATATTGAAAGTTTTAATATTCTACAAAACTAGTGGCTACTGAAAAGGGATTTTCAGCCAGCAAAAGCAAGATATACATTTTAAAATATGTTTTAAAATAACTTTCATGATGTAAAGTGTGCAGAAGATAGCGCTAGTCTGCAAGGACACTTTTCGAAATTTCTTTAAATGATTTATAACTTTTATTTTTACATTGAATGTGATGCCTGCTTAAAACTTTGCAATGCACAGCACATGATTCAGGTCTTCCCTAGAACTTATGGTCCTAGAGTTAAACTTCATAACAATGTAGTGGAATTTGTCCACAAATGCACAGTTAAGGCTGGCTTTGAGACTATCGTGGAGCTGTCTGTTTGAGTCCCAATGCTAGGACTCCGCAAACCAGATCTTATTTTATATGATTCCATTTGTGACTTTATGGTCGACGCTACAGTTGTGGCGGAACAGGCTTGTCTAGATAAAGCTTATATGGAAAAGGTGGCTTACTACAATCAACCTGCGATTGTAGACTGGGTGCAACGTGCAACAGGTGCTCAGGAGGTTATCTTTTCAGCAGTTGCACTTAATTGGAGGGGAATTATCGCGGAACGCAGTTTTAGGCTGCTTTCTGATGTACTTCGACTCTCCCCAGGCCAAATCTCTATTCTGAGTCTCAAGGTCACTGAAGCAGCTGCTTCTATCCATAAGTTTCTTGGCATGTCTTCCTACCGGGGTTGGTTATGGTTAGCCCCTGACTCTCCACGTCAATTTGCTGTTTTGTATTAAATTTTTGATGGCAGATGGCAGAGCTGAAGTCGTAGCAAGTTCAAAGAAAAGCAAGACAAAGCATGAAGAGTCAGTGAAAGATGGGTCAAAAGCACATCAGTCTCCAGAATAACGGAAGCATCAACTTGACACGTCAGGTGCACTGGAAGAGCAGCATTCCATCAAGGACTCAACTTCTGACATTCAGAATGTTCTTTTCCACGAATTTGAGATCGAGATGCCAGATGATCCTGAAGTTGAAGATGCTAAAACACCTTCAGTTCATGTTTCGGATCCATCAAGTCCACCAGTACCTCAGTACAATGTTCAGATGCTTCGATCATGGAATGTGTTTCACCCTGACGGAAGTTTCTACATTCCTCAAATTTGCCCAAAAGGATCAGCTGCTACTGCTGCCAGTTGTTCTGTTCTCAGAAATGGATGGGTTGTTTTGCTGATAGTTTTATCATTCTACAAAAACTAGTAGCTACTGAAAAAGGACTTCCAGCTAGCAAAAGCAAGATATACATTTTAAAATATGTTTCAAAATAATTTTCATTATGTAAAGTGTTCAGAAGTTAGCGCTAGTCTGCAATGACACTTTTCGAAATTTCTTTAATTGATTTATAACTTTTACTAGCAACATATTGCTGTAAAACCATTTTTTTTAAGTTTAATAATTCATAGTAACAATAAAAAGAGTAATAATAATAAATAGTTTAATTCAGCGTATTCAGTCTCATGGCTATTAACTTCAATTCAATAATATATTAAGCTATAAGTATCAATGAGATTTTTTTTTAACTTTGAAACAAGGAATTTTTAATGGCACTTAAAAAGCAAAACAGATTATTTGAACCCACAGAACATGATTTGGAGCAGGCTGAGTCTTTAATGGGTTTTATATTATTTTCTCGGTGTATATCCTGCCGCTTAGAAATGAGAATCTTGCAACTCTTTGTGGAAAGAGATGCTTTCAGTTCTATATAAGTAACCAAAGGAATTTTCACGTGATTAAACTGCAAGGGCATATAACTATTTCGGTAAAACGCATAGAAAACGACGATTTTTCATGCTAAATATGTGAGGTATGTCACAAATCAAAGTTTTAGGTTTCACACGACACAGTCTTGTTTCGTGACGGATTCTATAGTCAGGGAAGTTATGATATATGTTTTTCTGAACACATTTAACTAAATGTGAAAAAGAAGCCTGAATAAAATTCTGGCTTTGTGGAAAGAGATGCTTCCAAGTTCTGTATAAGTAACCAAGGGAAATTTCTTGTGATTAAACTGCAAGGACAGATACTCATTCAGCAAAACGCATTTAAAATGACAAACTTCTATGCTAAAGATGTGAGGTATGTCAGCAATCATGGTTCTAGGTTTCACACAACACTCGTTTCACCCAAAATTATAAGTTTCAGCAAGTCTATTGCGAGTGGAAAGTTTAACATAAACTGCAATGGTTGCACAGGAAAGAAGCTTGGGGAGAAAGTAATTAGTCTTATCTCAAGCCTGGGTATTGGAGAAATTGAACGCCAATTTATTGCTGGTAATTGCACCAAGACAAATATCATATCAAGAATATTAGTCACATATATCTGCTGGAATATGAAAAAGTAGCAGCTATTTGCAGGTATTTGTGGGGGTTCTCATACTCATGGGAATCGCCCGACTACCACACTTTGAGCAATAATGGAGCTCAAACATTTTTACTCATATTTCTGGTATTACAAATGTTTCCTGGCAGATTTCGTTTGTTGCAAATTTGGCGCCATTTTCATTTAGCTGACAAGGAGACTCTGCCAAACAAAGGCCAGCGAGGCTAAACAAAAATTAGGAACTTTCTGTCTTGCCTTGGAAAAAATTGTGAAAATCAGTACCACCTGGATTGAAAAGTTGCAATTGATGAAACTATAGTTGTACACAAAGGATATATTTCCCTAAAACAGTATATAAAAGCTGAACCTGTCAAATGGGAATAAATCTTTGGGTTTAGGCTAAATCAAAATTGATAATTTCCACAGTAGCCAAACTTTATTTCGAGATCTCTCTGACCAAGGTTGTTTTGCCACAGGTACAGTGTAAGAGAACAGAAAAAGATTTCCACAACTTGAAAAAGGTATACTCAAAAATGCTAAAAGAGGAACTATCAAATGGTACTCTGTGATCTATGTGATTTGTCAACATAATTCAAGTATACTGT
Source organism: Palythoa grandiflora (assembly GCA_026546935.2). NCBI lineage: Eukaryota > Metazoa > Cnidaria > Anthozoa > Zoantharia > Sphenopidae > Palythoa > Palythoa grandiflora. Next base: position 1,257 of record JAOCPT020601016.1, on the reverse strand, counting down.
TGAGTGGTTAATCTGTAAATGAGTTAAGACGGGACAGACAGAGCTTTTTGTTTGGTGGTTGGGTTGGCCCGCCAATACCAGCAGTTGGAAAACAGCACACCACATACCAGTGCCGTTGTGACAACAGTTTAGCCGGCCAGACGTGCATCCGTCCCTCCTTGAAGATACTAGGGAAAGACTGCTGCAATTATTCGAACAAGGCTTGAAGAGCACAGTAATGACAGACAAAACAATCCAAGTTCATCGCAATGTCTTGCATGTTCAATTTCTTGTATTAGTGTCAAGGGGCTCAGTAAGTCTTTCTTCTTGGCTTTGAAGGAGGATTTTGAGAGAGCCGGACTAGTTAAGTCAAGCTCCCTGTAACTTGCTTAGAAGGCAGTGCAGGGTACTTGACATAGAAATCAGTCTCAAATTTTAGCTCTGATATTTCCATTTTAGCAGCTAACTTCAGCATTATGCCCACGCATGCAGTTCACCTGGTAGCTGATTCTTCATGAAGCAGAACAAAGTAATAATGTATGCAAAATCAAAGTTGAGATGGCATCAATCTGTGGCCAGTTGTAACATAAGTAACTTCACCATCTGAATTAAGACGATCTTTATCAAACAGATTTTATGAAAAATCATAACTAAAAGCATCGAAATCTCAAACATGGGATTGGAACAACTGACTCTTCATGCACAGAGAACCTCAGAGGAATCTGTTCGAAACCTACTAGAGGTAGGTTTTATTTTTATTCATTCACTGATAACATATAATTTTTATAGAGCATTTTGACTCCCTGATGAAGCTGTGCGAACAACGAAACACATTGGAGAACAAAAGTCAGTGTTTCATCACTACCGTTTTGTGTTATCAGTGTGCTGCTCACTAGTAAAAATTTTAAAAAAATCTTGAATCTGTTAGAACCTACTAGAGGTATTTTTTCTTTTTATTCATTCACTGAGCATTTTGAAACAGTTATAATTTCAAGAGAAAAGGGGATGCAATGAGTTGTGAGGCATATAGGGGAGTGAAGTTGCTTGAACATGCAATGAAAATTGTAGAAAAGGTGCTGGAGAAAAGATTGCGGCGTGTGGTAAAAGTGAGTGAGATGCAATTTGGTTTTATGCCAGGCAAAGGAACGATAGATGCAGTGTTTATTTTGAGAAGGTTGCAAGAGGAGTATTTGGAGAAAGAGAAAAGGTTGTATATGTGCTTTGTTGACTTAGAAAAGGCATTTGACAGGGTTCCGAGAAAGGTAGTAGAGTGGGCAC
>JAOCPT020600959.1:0-10241 GCA_026546935.2 Palythoa grandiflora | reverse complement strand
GGGGGTCCTAATAAGGTCCGGGGGGGAGTCGGGGTCTAACCATGGATTAGACTGATCATTTTTTTAAATATTTATCTATAATAAAACACATTAGATCACGAAACATTGCATCAGTCAATATTACAAAGCAAATACAATTTGTTACTTTAAGAAAGAACACTTTACAACAGCAAAACTTCAGACAAAAATTAGGAACTTTGTTTATTTATATTTTTTTCATATTATAGAAACTGTGTTTATATTTTTTTTTCAGATTACATTTTGTACATCATCTTGCTTTCTTTAAAAAATTGTCACTCCTGGCTTTGTTCAAAAATCAAGTTATACTTACCAAAGAAGAGCCGGACTCCTTCAACAAATGCTAGAAGAAAGATAAGAATGACCTCCATTGCCAATGTTCCTCCCATGTTTGGATATGGTAAAATTGCTCCTAATAACATGTATTTATGATAAACATCTACTGATCAGTAAAATACCAAACTGCTACTGACAGTACTAGTGTTGAAAACGGCAAACTTGCTTATTAAGGGTGCATTAGTATGGATAAGAACACATGGATTTCTTGGAAGTGCTGTTTGATATATTTAGCAGCTAATCTGATTCCAAATTACTTGGAATGATCTTCTACTTATATTCTGCTCAGAACAGTCATATAATCGAGAATAGTCAGTGAATTCACCACTGACACTAATCTGAAAGGCAACAATGACAGAAATGACATTCATCAAGATTTAACATGATGCCATTTTTTGTTGTTATTGTGTTCTTTGTGGACTGTTTTCAAAACATTTGGCTGAACTGATGTACAAAAGACTGGAAATGGTTTAGAAAATGTGAATTACTTGTGATAGCTGCTCATTTGGAAAGTGGAAATCCACAATATTCTGGATTATTCCAAATCATATTCCTATTTTAGAGTCCCAATTAACCCTTTGAGCCACAAGCACGACAAATGACATGTTGTTAAATTCTCCCAACTGAGTTCCATGCTCAAACTTGTAAGCACCCACCCTCCTTTTCTGACAAAAGTTCATGCACAAAAGTGTTGTGGACACAATATCGTATTTTTGGTTTCTTCAATATTTTCTTTTCCCCTAGATTCATGATAGGATGTGACAGCCAAGTGACCAATTGCTTCATTTGGTATCATGGAATGTGCGTCAAAATTACCAACGCGCATGTGGAGAAAATGAAAACATTCGTTTGTTCGAACTGTAAAGACAATTAGTATTAACAGGTAGGCGGCCTGTCCCTTGAGGGGGGGGGAGGGTGAGCATTCGCCAAGATTTGTTGCCCCAAACCCCCGGGTCTTAGCAGGCTTTTGTAGAGCCTTTAAAACCAATTCCTGGGGGTGTCCCGTGGACCCCCGGGGAAGCTAATGATAAGTGCATTATTATTAACAAGATGAGAGTCATTGACTCCCCCAGACAGAACATTAATCCATCTCAGGTTTAACCCCAAGTACTACTCATTTTGTGAACACTGTAAGATGGAAAGCCAGTGGAAAGAAGGTCACAGAAATGTTCAATGTCTGGTGAAAAGCCAGGGTTTGAACCCATGACCTTGTGGTTGCAAAGAAGAGATCTTACCATTAGGCCATGCAGCTACACCATCATTTCTAGACATTCTTATAAACCTTTTAAGTCCTGGGCTATTTATCAACATCTAACTTCTCCTTACATTTAACTCAAACAAAACAATATAACTGGTAATGAGAAATAAGGAATTGATCAAGTGGAATACGCTAAGGAAATTGAAAAGATAAATTTTCCCAAACTGCTTAAAAATTATATACAAAGTATATATTGTGCTAAGTTGGGAGAATTTACCAACACGTCATTTGTTGGGCTTAAAGGGTTGTTATACTAATTAAAAATTACTGAACAATCAATATTACCTTTGTAGATGAAGAGTAGAATTTCACCAATGCAAAACACAACTGAATACCAAACATTCAGGTGCAAAGTGATTTGAAGTGGGAGTGATGAAAGCTGTTCTCACAGTCAAGATATTTTGTTACAATTTTAGCTATTTACAACATTTTCCCAAGTCTTTTTGTGAGAATCACCTCCATTTTCTATAGTATTTCAGTCCTTGAACTCTCAAATTTCTTAGGCATGGCCAACTTGGTCTTAACATTTTTGGCAAAGGTGGGGCACAGACAATTGTCAAAGGGCACCAATGCCACAACAATTTTTGAGGAGCACAAGGCAAGTTAATCACTGGTACTCAGGTGAAAGTGTTTTTACTGACATTTTTGTTGACTATTAATTGCCCTTTAATGAATTCATATCTGTTGTGTGGCTGCTGATATAAATTGTAAATAGTAATCTCAAAATAAGATTTTGAGGGGTGCCCCATCCTTTTTAAAATAGACAAGACATTGGTGGTCATAAACCATGCACATTTCTAGGGGTATTACGGCAATTACTGCGTGGCAGTTGTAAATTCCAAGCCTAGATGTTTAAAGCTAAATCCTTGGTTTCTGTAGTGTTAAGCGGATCAGAGTCATTGACTCCCTTGGGGCGGGACACTAATCCATCGCCAGTTAGCCCCCAACAGAAGCTGGTACTCATTTTACTGACCTCGGGAGGATGGAAAGCTGGCAGAAAAAGAAGGCCACACACTTGGCTGAACCAGGGTTTGAACCCAGGACCTTGTGGTTAGAAGGCAAAGATATTACCACTGCACCAACCACACCACCATGGTGTTTAGTTAGGTCATAATTAAGGTATATTTTATAAACACTCAAAAAAAGGATACTTCAACAACAGTTCGTCCTGTAGATTGAATTGCAAGAATTAATATAGCACAAAATATAAACTCATTGCTTTTATTAATAAAATCTTTGGTTTTATGTTTCATTTTAGAAAATAAATGTTTTTTACAGGATGAACCCTAAAACAATACTGCCAAAATATATCTTGTGAAGCACCTGGCCTAGGGCAATGCTCAAAGGTGGGACAAAATTTGTCTATAGGCATAAATTGCTGACAGTGATCAGAAATTTCTTTTTCTGTTAGTTCCTTTTCAGGCCTACGTTCTCTCAATTTTGCCAATCCTCAGCATTCTTAATTTCTTGGCAACTTCTGCCTCATTTTGTTATTACATTGTTCTTATTTCTGTGAACGATTTTATTGAAGAAAAATTGAAAACTGGAAAATGAAATGTCTTGCACCACACATGTACTGAAGAACTGAATTGAAAGGTGAACTGCTTTCAGTCTTAAGTTTTGACAATTGTTCTTATAAAAAATAGTACATAGCCATAAAAGAAGGGCTTCCCACATTTGAGATAAAACTGCCGGAATACACAAACAAAAGAGTGAAGGTATATAGTGTAGAATTGCGGGAAAATGTTGACGATCAGTAAAGCAAGAACATCGAAAGAAGCACAAAAACAGACAGTGTCGGAAAGACAGCTGTTCCGTTCCAGAGATAATAATCCTGAAGGTTTTTACCCGTTTCGGAAAATATAAAACACTCATCCCGAGCAAAAACCTCCAAATTTGCTGCTTTAAGTGAAAAATATAATTTATCATATTCAGCATTCAAGATCATACAAAGTACAAAGTATTGATAATAACCTATGGGCATCTGTAGGCGATGCTGCATCTTTTCATATTATAAGCCAGCAGATAAATATCATACTTTATATTCTATATTCTATATTCTATATTTCTAACATTTAGTAGCTACAATAATCTATTATAAAGATTTATACGAACTGTCCAAAGCGCAGAGACTGAATGTGTATCGGAAAAAAGTTGGGAAGAAAACGTGTTCTTACTAATCGTAAAACTAATATTTTTCGATAAGCGATCGATCACCAGAGTATTGACAAAAAAATGAACTGAAATTCCGAATAGAAAATGGATAAATTTGAATTATTTGCGGCAAAATGCTCTTACCTCTATTTGTAACCGCCATAACTGATGTTTCGGTCGGGACCGAATGGGAGGAGTAACACGAAGTACCAACCGTTACTTGAGTTTGGCGGTCTCCTTAGAAACTTTGTAGCCGGATCTTTGAAGACAAAAACTGCAACATGCCAAAACAAACAACCGCTCACGCAATCGATGCGTGCAGCGATGCAGCTGCACCGTTAAATTTTGCGTTCAAATATCTAAGACGATTTCATGGTACGACCTTTTTATGTGCTTACCAAGAAGTTTTCTTAAACTACTGTTTATTTATCACACATTTTCTCTCATTTTAGATACGCTAGCCAAAGAACCACGGCCTGACCAAGGAAAGGTGAAGGTACGGCGTATACGAAATGCAGAAAAAATAAAATAGCTTAAATATAAAGTAGTTAGACGCATGAATGAATCCCAAATTAATTTTTTTGTTTTCGAAATAATTTTGAATGACTTGGCTTTCCTTTTTATTTTATATTTCTAATTACATGCTAAGAAAATCGCTTTATTTTAAAAGCGTTCATAGTCATACAGTTTTTGCTTGGCACCCAAGTACGCATTGCGGCTACGATATGGATGCGTACACACCCCAACAGGATTGAGTAAACTTTATGTATTACATTTTATAAACCTTTTATAAACATTTGACATCCTAAACGGAAATCTAAACCTGATAGGATAGAAATGAAGTACTAGACGGCTGTAGTTAAAGGACTATCTTGTATTTATTGCAAAATTATTACTACCCCTTTGTCAAGAAATAAAAACAAATTTCTGTAAATCACAAAAACAAAGCTTCATAAAAGCACAAAACTGCTGCGATTTTAAAACGACTCAAAGTTTTACAAACTCGAAATTCTCCGAAAGTTTTGCCAATCAAGATTAAAACGCAAGGAATGCATTTAATTTTCATGCATAATGAGCTTCAAAGTTTCCCGGGAAGTAATGCCCAAGGAGCTTAGCCCCTAGAATGCACCTGCCTTCGTCGCTCGTTCTCACCCCTGACCAAAAAATCCTGCGCACCAGCCTGCTAAAACACTCCCGTAAATCTAGTGTAGACACAAGTATTACCTTGGTTAACAAAACAAACATTTTTTTACTGCCGTTTTTATTATTATGCGTCACAAAGGGTTTTTTTTCACAACAAACTTGTGTCTGCCGTAAGTCATACCATGGAAACGGATCAGACCGCACTTTCGGACACTGGTTGGACAGACTCAACGCAACCGTTAAAGCTACATGTATGCAATTCATCAATTTCTCAAATAGAAAAGAAATTCAGAAGGTCGCGTATAAATGAAAAACAGTGGTAATATTTGATTATTGGGTGAAACACTCATATATAACTATGCCTCTAGGCTTTAAGCTTCAATTCAAAAAGAAGTCGTTGCAGGTGAGGAACCGAGGTAATTTGTCAGCTACTTAACACTTGTGGTCATGAATAATAGTCCAGATTTCTTAAGCTGCAAATTGTAGGAGAAATCTTAAAAAACAATATAATACAACACAATAACTTTATTTAATTACGAGCACGCAAAAGCTTGTAAAAAACTCGTTAAAAAGTGGACGTGTATTTAAAATATTCCAATATAAAATTAAAAAATACATATAAATTGTGGCGAAAAGTCAATGTTCATTAAAACAACACTTAATACTTAATTCGATCTCAAAATGGCAGCCTTTCTGAAAACACGAAATAATTTGGTAGTTTCCTGACAAGATTATCATGATACGAATTTATATTTGCAGCTCGCCACAAAACTGAACTTATAACAAGAGATAGGAACGTTCATGTGTTGTTAGAGAAAACGCTGCCTTCGAGTGACTGACGGTATAAGCCGGCAGTAAATTTGCCACATTAATAATCGATCTTACCCCTTCCTCACCCTCACCGTCCCTCCCTGGGTAGAGTATACCTGAAGTTATAGGTCTCTTGCCTACTCCCCTCCCTTTGTTTTCTAAAACTTCAACTCCACCGATATCTGGGCTGTATAGGCTAAACTGATTACCCAAGCATTTCAGCAGCTTCTCGAAGTATTTGTTTGTAAGGTTCCATAGTTTCAAAAAATACAAAGTCTGTCACGTAGATTAGCGTGGCTTTCGAACAGTGATCTTAAATCGAGCAATGTATTGTTAGAAAAACTCGAAGATGAACGGCTACAACAATACAATACAGTAAAGTACCATGTAATTTATTTTGAGAGGGTAAATACATGCTAACATATGGCCCTCTATACAAACATGCAATACTATAAAAATACATTTAGAAATTAGGCACTAATTACAATATAAACCAGTAATAATCGATTTTGGCAAAAGTGTTGCCCTCGAATTAGCAAATTATCCTGTTCACGAAAGCACTTCATTTGAAGGAAATTTACAGCTACCTCACACCAGAGTTTCTACACGGAACAGAAAAAGTGTATGTGCAAAGTATTTTTGATTCCCTTTCAGTTTTCAATCAAAACTGTCCCTGGAATTTTATTTAAAATTTAAGGCCATTGTTACTGTGAAGAACGCTTTGTCTACGCTTGATGCTACTGATAGATTTTATTCCGCAGTTTTAGATCTCTTTGACTTTTATAATTTTTTTGTTTAAGATCCATTATCAGAAGCAGTTTGAGAAAGGAACGGTAGCATAAACACAAACAGTTATATCGGAAATTTTTTCACTGTCACTTCGTTCAGCTTTTTAATAGACCACAGAAGAATTCGAATTGCTTTCTTTGTGTACGATTTCCTGACCCCCTACTGTGATCATTGACACCTCGTGACACAAACTGAGAGGTGTCAATTGTCAAACCTTGACATTTGCACTAATTTGAATGCGCATTCAGGGTGTTTTCAGTTGCAAAATCTGAATTTAGATTTTAAAATCTAGAATTTGCATTTGCAATAAAACACGAAATCCAAATACAAATTTCGATAGCGAGAAATCCGTTCTGGGGGTGGATCTTTTTCTTTTCTTTTAGTTTTAGAAAATCTGAAGATGGATTTGTAAAACTGTTCTCATCATCAGCAGTCTTGCAATCAACATGGCCGACAAAAGACGGAGGGCAATGATTATGTTGTGTTTTTCTGAAGAGTTATTTGATAATTATAGGTTAGTGCACTCAGCGAATGAATTATCGGGATTTACCTGCATGAGTTCACTAACAATGTTCAAACGAGAAATTTCATTACCGCACGAGGCTTTGCCGAGTGAACATAACAAACCATTGAAGCTCAGACTTCTAAGTAAACAAGTAACAACAACAATATTAATATGATAATAATAATAATAATAACAATAATAATAATAATAATGCAGTTTGTAGATAGAAATAATACAAATGATATATTAATCTCTAGTGTTGCACAAATGTGCTGATAACGACACAACCATGCACTAAATAGGGCACTATGGCCTCACGGGTCAGAGAGACTAAGCCCGTACACGAACCCTTTAAATAAAGAGTGAACCTGAATATTAGCAGCCATGGACAGCTGTTTCGGCCTTGTTGGGCCTCGTCAGCATGGCATAGCTAACAAAAAGGCTCAGATTCCCACAGAAAATACAAAGTAAAGTAGAATAATGTGGCTGTGTCATTATCAGCACGTTAGTGCAACACAGTTATATATATTGATATTATTCCAGCCACATCCCACAAGTGTTATGCTTCTACTTTACTTATTATTAATCTCCATAATTGTCTCTTTTGTGCTGATAATTTTTTCCAGTTATTAATTGGTTAATACGTCTTATTTAAGAAATCACCCCAGAGTGGTAAATACAGGACAAATTCCATCAGGTTCAACAATAATCAGATCGAGGACTACGAAAAATTTGAGCATGCAATTGATAGTTTGTTAGAAAACCCGAGTGGACTGCAGTGGCTTGATTTGTCATTCAACAACATCACAACTATAGATGAGGTACATGACAGCTGTTTCTTTTGACTAGTTTCACTTGAGGTTAAATTACAAGGTTTCACAAAAAAAGGGACATAAAGTGCAATATGCACTATAAGAAATAAAAGAAATGAAATAATAATAGTAATAATGATAATAATAACAACAATGATGATGATGATGATGATAATGATAATGACAAACTTGTAATGATAATGATAATGATAATGACAAACTTGTAATGATAATGATAATGACAAACTTGTAATGATAATGATAATGATAATGACAAACTTGTAATGATTATGATAGTAAAAATGATAATGATAATGACAAACTTGTAATGATAATGGTAGTAAAAATGATAATGATAATGATAGTGACTATGATGATGATAATGATGATGATGACGATGATGATAGTGATGATGATGATGATGACAATGATCATATTGATAATCATAATGATAATCAGTCATAATATTAATGATGATGATAATAGCACCAGGGGGGGTATGGTCGAGGATTGCCAGCGGTACGATTCACGACTTGCTGAGCTCATCGCTGCGCTCTCATGCATAAGAGGATCAAAATCCATCAGAAAGAGAAGAGCAAATGTCCAAGAGCAGGACTTAAGGGTAGAAAAGGGACTAGCAGGACTTAACTGAGTATTTCCAGTTGTAGATATAGATTTAAATCTAAAATATTATAAATAAATTTTATCAGCTCTTTTTTGGCTGTGAGCAAGCAAAACGAGCAAGCAACATCACTAATTTTGCACCTTTACTGATACGTGTGAAGAGATTCCAGCGAATTGAGCAGCTAGCTTGAGTTTGGTCAGGTATACCAGCTTGTTGAGCCCGCGCACGGGCAACCCAGCGACACTTATATAGGGCAGCATTTTGGTACGGCATGGATACGCGCGGGAGTTTTAAATATTCCAGTCGAGGTTCGAGATCGAAACCCTTACCATACTGTATTTTTTCTGTTTCTGTAACCACCCCTCCACCCATTGTTAGTTCCAACTTGAACTGTAATATTTGACTTGAAACTTTACAAACTTTTACGCGTATTCGATGGTTGGGCGCTATTTACAATGACGTCCTTGAATCACAACGACTTGTCCCAAATGAACGATACTTACTGACTGACACCAGTCCTAAATATATATAGACCGCCCCCAGAGAGTTGTCATGTGGAACAATAGTCTTAAAAAAAAAGGAATACAATGGGAAGGTAGCCATACTTTACCCTGAATAAGGAGTATTGTCCGAAAAGTTGTTTTGTTTCCCTTTTCTACTGTGTCAAGCTTTAATTCAAACTTTAATTGCTTTAGCTATGCATTATCATGATAAAATATAGTATTTTTATTCTCTAATTTTTCTTGCCTAAATAAAAATACGAGAGCATATAGTTTCGAAGACGTCCCATGCGCGAAATCACTGCGAGAAGAATCAGCCGAGCTGTAGCTGAGATTTGCATTGTATCCTTCACGAATTGTTGCTTTTTCTCCTATATGACACATTACAAAGCATTCTGGGGCTGTTATATAAACAGTTTCACTTATACTTTTGTCTGTCTATCTGATCCGGAGATTAGTTTTCATCTGCTGCTAGCTTCCCAGGTTTCGGGGTAGGCAGCATGGCGGCTTTATCGTACACCAGCCTTTCATACATCTCTGTCCAGCGGGTCAGTGTTGGCCAGGATGCAGTCTTTTCAGTTGGTCTTGACACACTCAGACCAGGTTTTCCTACTTCTGTCACGTCCCTCTTTCCAGGAACGGCCATACTAGTGAAAGAGTTGATGCATAACTCGGCACGTGCCCAAACCACTAAAGACGCCGAGTGCGCAGTGCCGCTGTCTCCTCCTCCAATCCAAATTTGGCTAGCAGCTTATGAGAAAAGACTTCCTCTTGCGGCTTGTCGCTGCACATCCATCTTATCGTCCATCTGTTGTTGTGACGGAGCCACTGCAGGTTATCGGCATTAGGATCCCGTGTTTCACTGCAGCATGACTAAGCAGCCGCAGGTGGAGAACAGCGCGTAGAGCATGTCGGAGTACACGTCCACTTGGCTGAAGGGTCGTCCATCAGTTGGACAGGCCTCGCCGCGGCAACGCAGGCAGACAGGGGAAGTTACCAGACTCCCTGAGTAAATCCATCCCCAGACCAGATACCATGAATTTTTTTTCTTCATATTCACTCCCATGCAGAAATGACAGGGATACTCGGCGAAATTTTTAAAAACAACCCCTAAAGGTTACCAATATGGGTGTGGCACCGGTATATTTTGACCCCTAAAAGTTACCAAAGAAATGCACGGAAACAAGTGATAGAAAATAACACATTTTAATGCGAAAAAACGTTTAACATCGAGTACTTTTCACTTTAAAATGTTTCTAAAAGTACTGTCATACACGTTTTCCATAAAATG
>JAOCPT020600958.1:0-18129 GCA_026546935.2 Palythoa grandiflora | reverse complement strand
CAGTTACATTGTTTTGTTATGAGTTATGTAAGGAGAAGTTAGATGTTGATAAATTGCTCTGGGCTGAAAGGGTTAAAGGTATTGTCAAATTTCTGATTGATAAAAACTCGTTCACTTTTTTTACTTTCCCTTAATTATCTTCAGATAATTTTCTTAGTTCTTATCAGAAGTAAAACAAACCGACCTTTCTTGCAGCAGTTAGACCTTCCTTTATTTTGTTCTTTAATTTATCTATCGAGGTTGATAGAATAGGGTAAAATTGTTATGGTTAGAAGTTGAAACAACTTGTCTTTAAATTTTGTTCATAACTCTACTTGTGAACGTTTCAAAGTAAACGTGTGTTATACCCTATATTGTTAGACCACGGTGTCGGATAAGAATGTTAAACTTTGAGGCTCAGTCTCGCAACCTTCTATCGAGGGACTTAAACCCCATTTACACTACAGAAAAAAATGGCTGGGCAAGGATAAAATTTGGCATGGGTAAAATCTAATTCCATCGAGGCGAGGATGAATTCGGCTGTGTGGACTGTGATTACCTTGCTGATTCATTTTGGGTTTCAGGACAACGTTCGGACGTTGTCCTTTTTTAAAAATTTGGCACGACAAGGTTAAATGTGTGTGCTTGCGCATACTACTACAGCTCTGCGCATGCTACTACAGCTCTGCGCATGCTACTACAGCTCTGCGCATGCTACTACAGCTCTGCGCGTACTACTACAGCTCTCCGCGTAAGAACTGACCAACGGCTTTCTGCTTCAGAAATAAATTTCCTTAATTTTTTTGTCACGATATCGCACATTTGTATTGTAGTTACTAAAGATTGAACATACAGTTGAATTCGTTCTCAGGACTAGGTGTTAGATTATGGAATTCGATCCCGTATGACAGAGAAATATCCAAAAAACGTTTTAAAATTCGCTATTGAATAAACGTTTTTGCATACTAGAAAACGAAGAACTCTATATTGATTTCTCCGGTTGTATACGGCTTTTTTAAACGTAAAACCAAATTTAATGCAAATTTCAATTGTCGCAAATTACTAGCAGATTTATACGATTTTTGTTTTTCTTCTTTTATGTGCTATTTTTTCGTCTATTCCCAAACGTCATTTTTTCTTTCTATGCTTCTTTATTAATAATTGATAATTAATAATTTATAGTTTATAACTCTGTAAATAACTACTCTTTTTCAAAGCAATATTTACCGCATTTATATTTACATACATTTATTACTTATGTGATGTGTTAATTGTAAACTACTGGCCTGCCTTGATTAGTTTCTACTATTTGCAGGTCAGTGGTGTATATATTTCTGTAAATCTTTGATTCTGAAAAATAAATATTGAATTGAATTGAATGTTGGCCAGCACTTTACGTAATATTCGTGGTGTTCATATACAATCATTTTTTTTGACGAATTCAGATCTAACATAAATATATGTACGACTTCAGTCATGATCGCGCGTGTTCACTAATGAGTTTTCATCCTTGACTTGATCAAAACAACCTTGACTTGATCAAAACAACCAGGCGAGCTGGCGTGTATAAACTGTCCTTGCCTCTCCCAACAGTTCAAATTACCCTTGCCAATATTCATCCTCACCTATCCATTTTTTCTGTAGTGTAAATGGGGTTTTAAAAAAACCTGCGACAGATGTAAAAAAGAGTAGGGTATAATCTCGTTGTTTGTCAGCTGAGGGTATATCTTAAAATGTCTGTATGCTAAAGCTAAGCTAAATCCTTTTACGAGCCTAAGTGGCCCATTGAAGCCGGTGCTTATCTCTGGTTTCTGTAGTGTTAAGCGAAGTAAGAATCATTGACCCCCCCTGGACGGGACAGTAATCCATCGCAGGTTAGCCCCCAGCAGAAGCTGGTACTTATTCTACCGACCTCGGGAGGATGGAAAGCTGAGTTAACTTTGGCTGAAAAGTAGATCACGCAAATGTTCAACACTCGGCCGAGCCGGGAATCGAACCTGGGACCTTGTGGTTAGAAAGCAGATATCTTACCACTGCCCCAACCACGTCGCCGTTAAAATATCTATATGGCGAACTGTTAGTATTTCTAGAATGCGTGGAAGAGTATTGTAAACAAAATTTCGATTCCGTCACATTTTCGCCACAAAATCGATTATCAAAGTTCTTGCTTTGGCCACGCTCAATAGTGTTGGTGACGAGTGACGTCACTTCAGGAGCATCTCAAAGCTTTTGTATATATATATGTGTATTTACTGGACGACCAGAGAAGAACATGATTTCGGTTTGTTTACACCAAAAAATGTTCGGGTTGGTATGGAAATACAATGAAACAGTGAAATGAACTTGCGGGAAGAGTCGACGATTCCTGACATGACGTCCTATTTCGCGCAAATCAAAGCTAAAAATTGCCAATAGGCTCTTCTCAGTGATATTGTAAAATATTCTATTTTTCGAAAATCGGAATTCATCATCACACTTGTCACATCAATAATAGTAAAATTGCAAAGTTTCGATGAGAGTGGCCAAAAATGGGCGGAGATATGAATTTTTGAAGCTAAAGATTTTGGTGGAATTTTTGCAACAAAATGTATGTGTTTAGCATGATAACGAGGCTTGCAATTCATGCAATGCCCTTCCACCATACATTTCTCTGTAAAATTGCTCAGATTTAAAAATGAATTTCTTTTCCAATTTTGGTGCTATATCTCTGAAAAGTGGCAGTTTTACTTAAACAGATGTGACGAACTTGATAATAAAGTTTTGAATAAATCAAACATTTCCTTGTGTAACGCAAAGCGTGAAATGGGTCTATTCTACTATACTGTGATGAGACCAAGGTAATTGTGGGCAGTAATGGGCTTCTCACTCACTCACTCACTCACTCACTCACTCACTCACTCACTCACTCACTCACTCACTCATCCTTTTCGTTCCTTGAGTGTAGCATAAGGCCACGCAATAACAATCGCCATTCATCACGGTCCAGTGCTTTCTGCTCAACTTCATTCCAGCTTGTCCATCCAAGATCTTTCCGTTCAGCCTCAATGGCTCTCCTCCATGTGATTTTTGGTCTGCCGCGTTTTGTCTTGCCATCAGGGGTCCATGTAAGCGCAACTCTGCAGTTGTTATCTTTCTCTCTCCTCAAAACGTGAGAGAGAAATGGGTTTCTGTATATCTATATGTATACCTCAGTTTTCGTTCAATTTTTCAATGGCTTTCCGTTTTTTTCAGATCTCCAGAGAAGTGAGTAAAACAGTCTCCTGTGAAGTGGTTGACATTACAGAACTTCCTCATCTCCCTGCCTCAGGAAGTGACAGCTCAATTGCGTACTGGATTGATGCTTAACACAAACATACTGTCACTCTTCTTCCAATCAAGTGCGTGACCAATCGCTGCGTCACGATGGTGCGGGGCTGTATGCTGACATTTAGGTCATGTGGTCTGACCACGAGGGAAAATCAAATATATATAATTAGCGTTTTGGTGGAGAAATTAAGAGTACAGGAAAAAAAGTGATGTCAAAATTGTGTCAAAGCAGAATATTTAGAGTGTTGACTTTAAGAAATATTTATATTTTTGAGTAAATTTAAAGATCTACATTTTTTGTTAGGTTTTCTGTTCGACTTTCTATTTGATAGTTTAGAAGTGCTGATTTACGATGAATTTATATCAGGGTCATGAGGTTAACCCTGGTGAACTATTGAGAAAATGCAAAAAAAAAATTTCGAGTTTTTTTGGGTGATGCTAATAAAATTCCGAGACTATTTTTGTTTGAAGTATTTAGCTTAAGAGATTAGCTAATTTGCAATCATTTGGTAACAAGCTTTGTTTGCATTAAACATTTTCGGTTTTCCAAATAAACTATAACATTCTAGTGTGCCCATCCCAGATCCCATTTCGTCGTTCACCCAAACTAAGTAGGGAAAAATGTAAGATTTAATTTTCGGATGGCATCTTTGACTGGGACAAAAAACTCAAAACGAAAGTTTAGTATCAAGATTCGTGGTTTTTCTGTTTGCTTGGGTACATGAAAGTATGACTTATAACATATCGTTCCAAAACAGTTTTCGAGGTTAATGTTCAATCTGAATGCCACTAGATCGTAGATGACAATCCTTGCTGTGACGGAACGCGACCGTTTGTCTGATTGACTCTTCACCACTGGTTTTGAGAGAATTCTTTTATCGTTTTGAACCCCAGTGACGCTGGTGACACTAACAGGTCCCGGCTGATGAAATTATTTTTATTTTAATATATTTCTTTTAGCAATTGTTTATATTTATAAACACCCACACACACATGTACACACATTTTAGCACTGATAAAAAATTCGGGGTCCGCCGCTAGAAAATCGACGTTACTGCCAGAGTAACTCATTTATAAAAGCAGTTATAAACTACTTAACGCGATCTTCAAACGAATGCGAAGTCTGGCTCGCAGTGGCCCGCTAGTTTCCCATGATAGAGAAGATCTGCCTCATTCTCAAAGCAGACGAACATAAGTGTTTTATAGCAGACATTACAGAAATAAGGCTTGCGGCAGCCGTGCTCTGTCACGTGATGGTGGGCTTGCTCTTGCACCGTGCGGAACCTTGTTGGACACCCACTGACAGCCAAACAGGGCAGAATGTCGTAACTAAAGAAGAAGTGAGATGTATACTCATTTGTGTCAAAGTTTGTCCAACAAGAATGGGTTTTACCAACATACTGAGTCTTGTGAGCGCTCTTCATTTCGTGTCTGCGGTTTTGGTTGTGTGTGCAGTATGTTTCCACGCAGTTCTTTGAACACGATTCACATTTTTGTGTCAAACGGAATCTATTATTTTTCTTTCCGATGGATTCATTCTTCCTTTCATATTTTTCACTTTCATCCAACTTCTTACAGCCTGCCAAATAAAGACACGAAATCTTATCGTGGCGTCTCAGAAACCGCTTGTTTATGAACACTGTACGGCAATTCAAACATTTATGGTCAAACTCTTCTAGAAGGTCGCATTCCTCTGTATCTACAACTCGATATCTTACGCCGCTTTCTTGTAAAATTCCTATAAGTTCTCCAAAATGCGTCGAAGGTTGCTTTGAAACAACACAAATATCTTTTTCTTCGTGAATTGTTGAACGTTTGTCCTTCCAAACCAAGCCACAAGCGAATGATTTCCATTCCACGTCATTAAATCGTGACACAAGAGCGCATTTCTTCGGCGTGTGAAGAGCCCGAAAGTCCGAGAGCAAAGTTGGTGGTATTTCTTTGTTTTGATAAAATATATATATCTGAACATATGGTTTTATTTCCGACGATAATGTTACGTCTTGGAAGAATGTCTGTCCATTAGATTCCCAGTCAACCAAATAAAATTTGGACTTCATTCTGTCCAAGACAGTGTTTCCAAAATGAAGCTACTGATGCGGACAGGAATCACAAAGTGATTGATTATTCATTCAGTGTTTACTTGTTTTATATTTAATTAGTGTCAAAAACACATTAGGTAATTTATAAAGTGTGAAATTTGTTTCATTAACCAACAAGAACAATAGACCTGCCGGTATACAACGGATCTCGGATGATCTTGCTGTTTATGAATATAATTATTCAGTATAAAAGGACAAATTTACAACGTTATAGGGAAAACATGTTTTAAAATATACAATATCTCGACAAGCCAAACTTGTCATCTTCGGGTATCATAAAGGTTGACATACTTGTAATTATCTGTATAAACAAGCTACACTAACTGTAATTCTTTAGACTTTACAAAACCTGAAGGATACCAGAAAAAATTGAGGCTGGTCGCCAAGAAATTAAGAACTATGAGCGTCGGCAATGTTACTGGTTCTTATATAAAAAAAAAAAGAGGTGAAAAAAAGAAAATGGAAACGTGTTTCCAAAATCTGTTTCAAATTTGACTGGCAAATAAAAAATAATTGCAAGTGATAATTTTATATGCTATTGACATTATGAAGAAACTACATGGTGCAAAAGGCTGACACAAGCTGAAGTCATTCTAATATATATACTGTGTAAATCTATTTATCCCAGTGGGCAAGCTGGAAAGCCGTTTCGTATTCTGCGTTATACAAAGCAACGGGCAGTATTCTGCCCGGCTTTCCCGCTGAAAAATATACCAGTTTCGAATTCTCAGTTGCCGCTGACCACAATGACAACAGATTCGATTTGACAGCCTTAGACTCGTTTTGGTTTTAAATATTCAAAAATACTAGTGAGAGAGAGCAGGAAGTCATACAGTTGAACCCCGATAGCTCGAATTGCCAAGGGAATATGCAAGTACCATGTACATTGATATTTGTGGGACAAAAGAAACACATATATATTTTAAAGAATGAGCTGGGCAAGAACGACAAGTAATGAGAATGAACAGACACTGCCAGAAGTAACTGTGCAAACTGTTCAAACAAGCGTGTGATGTTGACAAAGGCCAATGTGTTACTTTGATTGAGATTAAATGTCAGCTTCCGGTACAAAAAATGATTTCTGGCTTATATCTTCCACAAAAGGAAAATCGACTTTGAGTTATCGGGGTAAAATTACATGGAAAAGTACCTGAAGGGACGTAAAAATCACTTTGAGTTAACGGGGTTTCGAGTTATCGGGGTAAAAATAATAGTAAATATATGAAGCAAATCCAAGGGATCGAAATCAGTTTTGCTTCGAGTTAGCGGGGAATTTGACTTACCGACGGTTCGAGTTATCGGGGTTCAACTGTACTTCCAACGGTAGACACAGTTGTAAATAGTGTAAAACTACATTGACATTTAGGAATATTTAACTTCATGTTGAGGCTAAGGCTGTAGGCAAATAAATCCGTTGTCATAGGAAGGGTGTGTGGTATTCAATTCATGTGAAAAGCTAGGGTTCAGAACAAGACTGCCACCCTTACGAATCTAACAAGAAAGGAAAGTCAAAGACTAATCAAGTATCGAAATCTGTTTTATTCTCTGTATTCAGAATTCATTTAGTTGATTGTTGTTAGACTTATTGTTCGGACTTCGTATGCTACCGAGATAGTTTGTGGTTAATTCTATAGATTTACATTAATTTATATTTGTTTCTATCCTAGTTCGAACCTGAACTTAATTCAACGAAGCTCAACTTAATTCAACGAAACTCAACTCAATTCACAAAACTCAACTCATTTGTTCATTCAATCTATAGCTATTGAAAATAAAACTGAGTGCTCGGATGGTCTTCTTCTTATAAAATATATCTACATATCCCCTCCAATAATTTCCCCGACTTTGTACGACACAAATGCTGTACTTCAAGACATTCACAAGCAAAATATGCTTCCCGGTCCGTCGTGTGACAAGAAATTTTTGTTTCAAGTAGATTCATCAGAGCTCGTCCAAGCTTGACATATCGGCACAAACCGGCTGCGGTTTTAGTTCAGTCTTCGGTCTCCATGCAGGGAATAAGTTAGTTATGATTTGCTGTATTTTTTAAGACATGAAATAAATTAGTGACGCAATTCTTCTCGTAGGATACTGTGGAAAATGCCTCTTTGCTTGTAACTGGTATTTTCTTTGTATACTTAATTACCACTAGAGTCGTGTAAATACGAAAAATACAAGTGACGTGTGGTATCCCACTGGAATGCTTTGTATAAATATCATATGTTCATCGTACTATCATAACATTTTAATTAACAATTAGTCGCCGAAGGCGACGTGTTATCGGCGAATAGTCACCGAGACGAAGTCGAGATTATACTATTCGCCGATAATCACGGAGCCTGAGGTGACTAATTGTTTTAGTATAATTACACTGGTGATTATTTCAAATAGGAAAAAAGACACATTTAAAACGAGGAACAAAAATTATTTCAAGCGAAAGCGCGCCTCAGCCATTTTGGATAATCGCTGGAGGTGATTATCGTGTGATAGTCTGAGTTTGTCTACCAATCAGCGCGCCCGATTTTGTATTATCACCTGTGTATTTATACTAATTAAAATTAGAGTTTTGACGCTCTACCCAGTTATACAAAGTACGAATTTGAATGATGGTAGTGAAGTAAATTCACACCTCTAGCTTTCCAAGTGCAATTTGAAGGGGAATTTGAGCGAAAGAAAAATCTTTTTCTTGGTGTTTTTTCTGCAGTGCATGTTCCAAAAGTTCTTCGGCTGTTTTGAGGCAAACCAGAACATTGTCCTTATAACATGCCATACAATAATAAGGATATGTGGAACCGTGCGCCGACTTATGGTGGAGCGCTTGGTGCTCAATATTTGGAAACCGCTCTGCGCATGTCGGTTCCTCGAGACACGGTAACGGAAGTTTGCTGTAAAAATGCTCCATATAATCATCAGAGGTCTCAAAGATCTCTTCACAAGGACAATCACATCTCCTGTGGTTGTGCTTTATGTGAAAATCAAGTTTATCTTGAGAACAAAACACTTTGTCTGGGCAGAACTCGCAGCTTTGCTGGCCTTCTAGGTGTTGATTGAGTTCGGATCTGTTAAAGAAACCATTTTCGCGTTTGCTTTTTTCACACTTTGAGTTACAACAAAGAAAGTTGTGCTTTTCGTGATCGTGTTTACTCGCTTCTTGCTTGTTGCTGAAAATGAGTTTGCAATAGGTGCAAGTGTACGGAAACACGTCCAGCAATGTTTTATCTCCAACTTGAATGACTTTGATGGCCACCTAGGAATTGTAAATGAGAAATCAAGAAATTGCTTGGCCATTATATACTGAAGTGAAAGACCTCAACGGCGGCGTGGTCGGCGAAGTGGTAAAATCTCTGCCGTCCAGCAACTAGTTCTCAGCTTCAAAGCCCAGCTCTGCCTAGTGTTAAACGTTTGTGTACATGTGAGTTTTTTTTCCGCCGAAGCCATCCTCAGGCCCGTTTTTAACGGTCGCATTTCTGCCGTGTCAAATTCAATACAATTAAGAACGGCAGAAGTGCGACTGTCGACTCAGCGTAACTATTTGTCGCACTTTTTGCCGCTCGCAATTCATTGTACGTTGCTGTTACATTTAAATTATCATGGATTAAAATATGAAACATAATTCATGCATTGCTATTGAATTCAACACGGCATAATGCAACCATATGAAAAGTGATTTTTGAAGCTTTAGCCGAAAATTTGTGTCTCCCGCAATGTAGCTTCCTTGCATGGCCTATTCCGAAAGTGACGTTTTAAAAAATATAAAATTAACTGAGTGAATACTCGTATACTTCTTTCAATTTTCTTATGAGTTTGAAATTTATACTGAGCAAAACATCAAAGTATTTGCGAAAAATGATAATGATCGGCCGAGTTTGTTAACTGGTTTCTTTTCTCGAATCAAGTGCGAACAACGGCAAATTACTAAGAACAGTGATTTATACAAAAAGGAAAGCAATTTTAACTGTTTTGACTGACGAAAGCGGTGTACGTCGGATTGTTAATTCAATTGATAATTATTAGTAGGTCTTATATCGCAAGTTACGCTGACAAACTCCATGTGTAAATCAGTGGTTTTCTTACCTTGTTGTGTTTCAATATGGCGGCAAGTTCTGCGTACCGTGCTTCGTCTCCACAAACAATGTACGCTTTGAACTTTACATGAACATGATGGCGAGTCCGCAGTCGACAATGAACGCTCTCAGTACAAGGATGAGCACGATGAGTGTAGAAATGTATCACACATGTTATTAGGGCCGTCCAAGTTGCTTCAGGTGAGGACGTTAAGGTTGGATGCTTCACGATCCAGTCACAATCCGGAGGAAGAGATGACTTCAAGGTGTTTTTGTTGTAGAAGAGATGCACAATCGTTTCTCGCCGTGGTGAAGAAAACTTAATCCCTTTTATAAATTCTTTACTTGTAGATTCCCAGTCAACAAAATACACACTCCTTGTTTTGACAGAGCACATTTGCGAAAACTTCAAAATATATCTTCCAAAGTTTGATTAAGTATGGGATTCTGAAAATTAAGAAAACAACCGAAATGATACCGAACTTGTATTGTTTTGTATAAATTCAAATACTTTCTCCGAGTCTCAGTTCTACAAGAAACAAACCTTAGCAAATCAGTTTAGTAGTTATATTGAGGAGATATCAAGACGTACACTGATAATAATTGAATGATGTATATGTGATGAACATAGAGACGGTAGTTAAAACATCAATCTGAAACACTTTTGTTAATATTATCGGCGGAACAATTGCTGCACCTGCCACGGTTTTTAATTGGGACTTGATTATTTCAGTTCATCGTCTTATTGTTTGCCGGAGAAGAGTTTATTTTAGAAAAGACAGTTAATTAACCATTCAATGAAAAACATGCATAACACAAATCTCCGAAGCTCCAAGTAATTAATCAATACAGTTTCCACAACAAAAAAATTGAGATACGTCTCAAATACTTTCTTGTGTGTGAATGTATTAATGGTTTCACGATTCTTTCTGAGACTGAGTTTACTTCTTTTAAACTTCTCCTTTGAAACCTCTTTTCTTCACGTTTGTATAATCGCCTAATTCTACTTGGTACAAAGAGAGAAATTATAAGGAAAAAAGAGAATTCGAAAAAAGCTGACTGGATTAAAAAATATATATTGTAGATATGGATTTTATCTTCAGGTGTTGATACTATCTCTCACAAATGAGCGAAGCGAACGAGTGAGAAATGTTGTCTTCTTCTGTACGTACCGGAGGAAGTTTATCATAGATGACGTAATTGCAGCTTGAACCAATGAAAAAGACCAAGAAACCTCAAAACAGCTGGAGGCAAGAACGATAATAGACTGCGAGCAGTCTCTTTCTTTTCCTCGGAATCAGTCATACCGGTCAGCAGTTTCAAAACGGAACTCATTACTCGAACGTCTAAATTCGACTGATTCCGAGGAAAAGAAAGAGACTGCTCGCAGTCTAGAACGATAATGAGCCCATTCATTCTTTCTAAAATTTCCAATTTTTAAAACCACATCACGGAAAGAATACTCAGCATATCAATCTCATATTTCCAGAGAAAGTTTCTTTTGCAGAATCATTTCATTATTCAGAAGCTTTTTTTTTGTAGCTGAATTAGAAAGAAGAGTGCGTATGCTAATGAGACAAAAAATGTAAACAGGAACTCGCCTATAACAATGTTAAAAAGAAAACCTCGCAAGCAATCTTACGTTTTCCTAAAAATACCATTTTTTCTCACACACAATTCAACAAACACGCACGAACAGATATCATAACTACATCAATTTTTTAAAAAAATCACACATCTCTAAACTTCACCAAGCAAAAAGTGCAAATACTAAACTTCACACATTATTAAACATCAAAAAGAAAGTCCATAATAAATTGACAATACCAAACCATTACTTTAAAGTTTATTGTGACTATTAGAAGGAGTGACATTACAACACTTTATTACCGCAACGTTAGGGAATCATATCAAATACAAATTATTGCTCAAAAGGATTTGGTCATTTTTGAGACGTAAAAGTTACCATGGCAACAGGAAAGCCCTGCAAAAACATCCCATATTTTGCCTTTAGCTGCTCATATCTCAAAAACAAACTCGGTGACCCCCATTTTTATTTCTGAAATGTATTCAGCAGGCCAGAATAAAATTTTGTGCGCAGATAGAATTCAGAGACTTCTTAAATAATTGGAAATTTATATGATTAGGTATACTTGTTGTTCTTGAACAAAACAATTTCCATTAACTTGTCTTTATAACATATTATCAACCTATTCACGAGATTGAAAACAATTTCAATATTTGTTTAATTTTCCAAAGGAAAATTTGAAAAAATTTGATTAAATTTTCAGACCACAAAATATTTTTCCAAACTAAAAAAAATTGTTCAATTAAGAAAACTACAATTAATATTGATTTTTTTTTTATTTTTACAAAAATTATTTGGGAAGACCATATTTTTTAGTTTCAAAAGATCTTTTAGTTCTGATCAAAAAAAACATTATTACACATGTTTTGTTTCACTTACTATTTCAGCTATATAACTAGCTCAAATTTTTTACTTTTTTTTATTTTCAACGGTATTGATTCAGCAGACAATGGTATTCGTTAAAACTTTGAATGAAAATTTGCTATTTTATATTCTTATTTGTTGTGTCGATGATAATAATCAAAAGTATTATAAAACATCTTGCATTGAGATAAACAGGTCTTCATTCGAACTGAAATGTTTGGACTCTTTATCCACTCAGACATGAATAATACTATGCCAATTTAAAATACTATTGTATTATGTTTCTATATTCAGAGGGTTCAAATATATCACAACTAGTTTTCGCATTTATGTTGACAAAAGTGTTATTCACTGTAACGTGTTTGGACGTTCTCAAATAATTTAGACATTAAGAGTATCTCGTGCTTTGCCCAGGAAAGTACGAACTTTGTGATCAAATTATATACCAATATCGTACTGCTTATCTTTGCACTTCATTTGTTACTAAATGTATCATTCTGATAATTCACATTTAACTAAAAATAGTATCAGTTAATGCACTTTATTAGCGAGAATTCAAACTGCGATATTTTTAGTTTTATAATTAGCTGCTTGGAGGGAAGGAGGAGAAAATAATAACTTGAGTTGAGGGGTACCCCATTAATGCGTTAAAACGTTAGCGGCTTATTATATAGGTGGAGCTTGCTATGTCGGAGAGACTTCCTGACATTTTGCAACAAGGATCAATGAACATTTTAAAATGGACAAGGCCTCGCTTGTATACAAACATTTAATGTCTTGAAAGCTGTCGGCAGAAATGCGCGCGTGACTGTTTTTGCATCCTAGATCTAGGCCACAAACATCTCACAACTTAAAATCAAAGAGGCTATTCATATCCTTTCGGAAAAGCCCTCACTTACTCAACAATTTACACATGTCAACTTAAAGCTATCACTTTAATCATCCATTCATTGTACTATGTTCTTTATTTAACATATTCTATTGTTTCAATCCCATCTATAGGCTATGTGCAATTTGAATTTGTTATTCAGATGAAGACATGAGGCATGCCAAAACCTGTCAATTTCTTTGAGAATTATATGGATCTTTATCAAATTCTTAACTAACAAGTAAATTAAACACATTGAAAAACTACACAAATTGCGAACAAAATAGTTTACATTTCAACTGAAAAATTGTTTGTTCAATGATGGTCGAGTGCACAAACTGCCGTGCAAATTCACTTCCGGTGCCAGCACAACCTCAGTTTGAAGCAGTCATGCTTTCTGGCAAAATTTTTTGTTGCCTTGGGTGCTTGTACAAACACATACAGGCTTTATCAAACTTGTGGTCTATGCATCAAATGAAGGGATTTTCGATCTCTTCAATTCCATTTTCCATCCTGCAATTCTTTTCAAGTGTTACTTTACCCGTCCCTTAATTAACTTTCACAAATTAGCATTGATTACATTATTATTTTAATGTCCAAAAAATAGTCACAACTATTTTTAGCATCAAACAACCGAAAAAAAATCAAGATAAAAATTATTATTATTTGTTATTGTAGCAAAATAACCGATGCATTAACAGAGCAAACCTGATATAAACATATAAACCTATGTGATCACAATGTATTCTAAAATCTTAACACATATGTTATCAATAATGAATGAAAATTGCATACTGTAATCATATTTCTTACCAGAACAAGAAACATGGAATTTTGAGAAATAACAATTTACACATATTAAGTAGAAGTGTATGTTTAGTTAATCATATGTTATAAATAATGCAGCTATTAAAATATCAAAGATAGGAACCAGTTTCTTTATGTCTGGTTTACAAAGAGTGTTTATTGCATCAGCTGGATAAAAAATATTTCGATCTGTTTGCATCAAAAGGTTGCATTCCAACCTCTAGACAACAAAATTCTCATATTTCAGACACTTAATGAGACATAATATAACACATGTCAAGCTTTGGCTCAGCAATAAATCATGACAGGATGAAAAAGAGCAGCACAAAGTCAAATAACAATCTCTTAATTATCTTTTAACCCATTTAAACAACATATTTAATTTTAGCCTACAAATTTGTCTTATAACATAAGCTGCATAATTTTGTGGTCATGATAAACAACTTTTATTGTTAATATTTTTTGTTTAAATAATGTGAATATTGAATGATAGTTGATAAAAATTACAAAACCACATAAAATCATTTGCAGTTAAAAAATGTATGGGATCTTAATAAAAAAATACAAAGTCTGTACCTTATCTAGACAGATCATTAAGTAAATAAAAAAGCAAAAAAGTAGCACAAAATCAAGTTACGTATGTGCAATCATAAGAATGAAATTTACGTACTTCAGTCAAACACTTATGATTTACAAAAGTTGAAAAAAGATGCATGCTGGAAAGAAGGAAAAATAGCAATTAAAGTCTATATCCCAAATGAAGAAACTAGAAACAATAATTTTTGAATAAAAGTCAAGTTAAAAAAAGTTAATTGATGTGATAGGTATTAATTACATCTGATACTCCAGAAAGGGGTATTTTTTAAATTCCTCATTTCATTTTTCTAGTGTTAATTTTCAGTTCCAGAGAAAGGAATTAAAGACTAGGAATTAAAAAGTGGGCTGTTTTTGCCTCTGAAACCATTTTAAATGGTGAACGTGACTTTCAGTTTGACTCCAACAGGAAGACAAGGCAAAATGGAAATAAACTCAAGTGCCACCTAGGTGGACAGGCAATGGTTTGATGTACAATTCAGGATCAAGAAAAATAAATTTATCAATCAGAAAAAAAAAATAAAGATCAATCAGACAGCTATGTATAATTGTCTTAGTGGTAAAGAGTAAACAGTAAGTAGCATTTATCTAAGATTTTAAGATTTGAAAACGAGATTTGCCTCTGACGCAGGGTAACCACAAAGTGAAGAAAAATGTTCTACAGCACGTTTCAGAATGATCTGGCATAAAAGTATAGAAAGCAAAAATTTTAGCTTAGTAAAACAACTTATATGCAATGAACAGAGAAATGAACGATAATTCTATACTGTTTGTGCATGGTGAAGTTATATTCTCAGAGATAAATATAAGGCAAAGCAAAAAAAAACTTTTATTAACTTCTGTTCTGATGACCAGGTCATCCGCCATTTCCAGATCGGTTTCATTTCCGTTCGCATACCCTAACAGAATCGATAGATTGCGTTTTCTGCGAAGACTGTTCTGAAATCAATAACAGGAAAACACACCCAACAAGGACACGGTCAACGCAATTTGCTTTTAAACATTATGAAACGCAGTAAAACTTGATACTTTGACGACATAAGGGTAAAAGTACAATTTTCTTTGGGTCGAGTTCAAGTCAAAGGGCCAACACAAAAAATATTATTTAGCTGTGACACTACACCGAATTCATGAAGTATTTTATTTCAGAGAGCGCGATAAAGATGCTGTCTTTTCAGCTCAGACAGAAGTCTGTATTACTCCTTTCGCTTTCGGAATGAAAACGCATGACACAAGTTCTTGTGCTAAATAAAAAGCTGATCTTGCAGAAAAATATTTAATTATATCCTACGCATACAAAATTCGTCGACAACCAATTAATAACACAAAGAACCGGATAAACTGAACTATTTCTGTAATTATGAAGACTCCGCTCTGCAATTATTCGAGAGTTTAAATATTATATTGTGCAAACAGACCAAGCACTTGAAAGAGTCAAAGATTATTTATTTCGCCATCCAACTAACAATATCAGATCAAGACAAGAGCTAAAAAATTCTAAACAACACAAGTACGCGCCACAGGAAAACATGCCAGCCTTTGTTCAGAAGGGCTGAACATTTAATACTTGCTCAAATGCTGCATCAAGACTCTTGACTTCGCACCGGTGTTGATTTACTTTTGCGGGGAAAAAAATACGAATTCATTCCGTTTATCACTTTACCGATTTAATCTCCTGTACATTTTTCGTTTTCGTTGAAAAATGTGGGTTTTAAACCTACAATACCTACCTACCTGCAAAAACAGAAATTTTCTTCAAGAAGACATTTATATTTTCAGTTTTTCGCTAAGTTTTATATCATTCAATAATCTTATGGTATGTATAAATTAACTAGAATACTACTAACGAGTACATGAAACGAAATAATGAAGTACCATTATTAAATAAAGTGCAACGGTGCACCCATCAAATCCACTTTTTTCGAAAAAAAAATTTCTGACACTTCCAAAATTAAAAATCAAGGTATTTGACGTGAATGTGATAAATTATATTTCCAAATGAAGCTTATTACCATCTTTAATTAAAAAGTGATGTGTTTCTAGTCTTAAGAAACCTCACCTAAAATTAACAACAAAATATTAAAGTTTCGTTATAAAAGGTATTAAATTTTTATAAGCGTTCCGCAGATGAATTCGAGTTCAATCGATTAAACTCCGTTTTTTAACTGCTATTCATTTCACAAACAGCACAACAGTTAAATCTAAAACTGCAGGAGCATTTGCTTTCCCATTCTAGCTATTAGAAATTCAAGCTGACATGTTTAATAAAGTAATAGCAAGTAACTTAGCAATCACAAACAAAAACTCTATTTTGAACAGTAATACCTCATTTTTGCTTTCAGAAGATTTCCGACCAAGGAGCATAGACTAACAATGCCAGTTTTGCCTCTGCGTGTTTGGCTGACAACCAAAGCAACTGCTCTCGCAGCTATTTCCTTTTCAAATTCTTCTGAACACGGGGCCACTCTGGAACCAAAACCTGCAGCGAAGACATCGAAGTAATTTTAGCCACGGAATGATGGTCTTTCAAAAAAAAAATTGATTTCAAACAGCCAGCTATTGTCACGGCTTTGTACCATTCAAGAATACATTTCCAGCGCTTGACGGTGATTCAATGCAAGAAGCTTTGACTGGATAAATTTTAGAAGACGCAGAGGAGGCGCATTTCTCTCCGGTCGAATTTGAATGTCTACTGCCAGACACGTCTGGCTTGGCCGAGCTGCAGCTTTCACCGCGGATCGCGAGCACAGATTTCTGTGCGTCTTCCATGGTTTTATAACCCTACACAGCTATGGTCTAATCCTTCCATGCAATTAAATGCAAAAATTCAAAGGAATTCTTAACCATCTTCCGCCGAAGACCATCTCTGGAGAGAGGTCGGCAACCGCTCTTCCACTGTTCCAAAGTACATATGCAGAGAAATGGACAAGCAAACAGCAAGACGTGACATTTTAGACAAAGAGAATAGACAATCGAGGCACGCCCGCTGACAAAAAAGGACAATGGATGCACTACCGCTCGCTCGGGATGTATCTTCGTCCATCTTCGTTTTTTGACGACGAAAAGCGAACGGAAACGAAAATAATGAGCGGATACCAAGCACTTCAATTTTTTTTCCTGATGGCGGGTGAGTGATTTTAAAAATTGCTTTGTGCTTCTAGCTGCATAGCTTTATTGAATTGTAATTTCAACACAAGTTCTTACTTATTACTCTTTTGCAATCAAGTGTGACCTTCTTCTGCTTGATTGTTTTATTCCAATCAGTTTTATATTTGTTAATTATGTAGTTATTAATGGTAACGTTTATACAATATCGATATCTATATCTTATATCTTCCTTTAAATTATTTAAAGATGCTTTAAGATTTTGTTTAATGAAATTCTCTTGTCTCGTCATGCAATAAATTTTAAGCTAGCTCCGTTAGTTCAGTGATAGAACTGAATCGGACGAGGAAGTTTCTGTAGTTTATCCACAGTCACGTGCAGTGAAGAATAATTTCGAACTCGATTCGAAGAGTAAATTGACTAATATTAAACCCGGTATTAAAAAAACCCTTCATTGTTACCAATTATCAAATTTAGCAAAGCCCCTGTAAAATCTGAAAGACCAATCAACACATAATATTTGTTAAAGCCGAAACTGCTTTTAGAAGTTATAACATTTTTAGCAGTTTTAGGGCAAAAAAAATTATAGAAAATTTGGTGCAACTTTAAAAACAAAAAAATTAAAGTAACAGCTACTACTAATTGCTACTTCTTTTACTAAGAGCAACTTTTAAAAATATTTGGGTTTGAGTGCATATTGTTGCATTTTGAATAAAAAAAAATCCTTTTACGAGCCTAAGTGGCCCATGGAGCCGGTGCTTATCCCCGGTTTCTATAGTGTTAAGCGGATGAGAGTCATTGACTCCCCCTGGACGGGACACTAATCCATCGCAGGTTAGCCCCCAGCAGAAG
>JAOCPT020600957.1:0-27614 GCA_026546935.2 Palythoa grandiflora | reverse complement strand
CACTAAAATGATATTATATTACAAAATTAATGGCATTTGGAGGAATTAGATGTTTAGGTTAAGTCCCACCTTAATTGGTATTAAATTTTTCGTCATGAGCAACATTTTCGTAAGAGTCCTTTAACTGAAAGTGTTCGCAAGACAACTTGTGTTTTTTTCTCGTTGGCACTTAGCAAGAGCTACAACTGGTTTATACTGTGTCTTAACTTAGTTTGGTAGCTACCAGTTCAAATTTGCTTCCAACTGACTCGCTAGCCCATGACTACTAGATCAAAGAATCAAATGTAAAAAAAGCGACCGCCTCACTGAGTTTAGGAAAGATTATGATGTGAAATGGGTATATATTTTTAAGCTGACTTATAAGGAAATTCCTTCGTTTATCGATATCTTGTCAATTGCTTTAGGCTGATTTCTTGTACAACAGTATAAACAGTCTAATTCTATGTAGTCAACGCAATGTTTATTCTGACTATTGACAAGGGAGCGGCATGGTTGAAACAAACGGAAGCCAATGAGCCAATGATATATGAATGGTTTGTACCCGGCCAACACGTACGTCAAATCTTCAAATCATGTGAAGTGACCAAATTGGTTCACAAAGGGTAATTTATTTCTACGTTAGATTGTTTTATACAATAATATGTACTGACGCTAAAAATTGACATTTCGACAACATCAAGTTGTCCGATTATCACCGAAAAAGCAGTAAGAATCATTATCAAATAAACACCCTAAGAAAATCTCCAGGATCTACATAAAGAATCTGCATTACAAATTTATCGTCTTACCAGCTTTCTTTAATTTCTTCGCGAAATTGTTACTTTGGCCAATCAGACTATCAAAGCAAAACTAACCTGATCTGACCTTTGTTTGACTCATATTATATTGTTTTGTTTTTCCTTTCTTTATTCATAATTATCTACATAGAATATAGCAGTCTTTTATCATATCTCTGATGATGCCGTAGAACGGCGAAAGCTCAGATTTTCGATCTTAAATTTTATCCTATAGAATTTTATAGTTCGTTTTAAATTATAGCAGTCGTTTATATTTCACTTCGCTGTTTAACTGATACAAGTATATGATAATAACAACTTGATGTTGTCGAAACGTCAATTTTTAGTGTCAGTTTTTGTTTTCAAATCATTTCCTTTATCTTTGCAAATGGTATGTACATACAATGATATTATACCATTGTGTTCAGTATAACGAATTTTAGAAATAACAGAAAAAAATAAAAATGTGGATAATATAGAGAACAACTTTGTGGGTTAGTTAACCATGCCCTTGCAACCAAATTTAAAAAAAAATACTCAGGACTATAGAAAAATCTACCTTGAATTGTGATACGTATCAATACTTCGGGAGTTTTTTTTCTTAATTTTATTTACACAAAAAAATTAATTTTGAAATTGTTTGAGAATTCCACTTAATTTCGATTTGTTTGTTTGCTTCAAAACAAGAATCAATTCAATGCACCACTCAGGCTGTGTAAACATGACGCCAGATCGAGTTTCATTCCGGATCGACTTGGAGTTCATTCTACATTTACATGGTAGCATCGGAAATGGCGAGCCTGCATTGTTTCAGGTCAGCACATATATTTGTACCTCAAGGTGTGCATGCGCTAGGCAGCGCCCCGCTGACCAAGCAGCTGAAGGCTCTGGAGACGAGGTCGGTCTCGTTCCGGAATGAACTTGGATCTCCGCTTACGTAGATGAAATAGATGAAAGTTTCGATCCGGAACGATAACCTTGTGCGAACTCGATCCGGAATAACTCCACTTTCGTTCCGGAGTCGTGTAAACACTGTGCATTTTAAATGCAGAGCTACAAGAGGAGGAACAAAGAAATCGGAGCGAGCTCATTCCGGATCGAAACTCGATCCAGTATCATATAAATCAGGCGTATAAGTTTTTACAGGTTCAGTCTACTATGACGCCAAAAAAACCCCCGAAATTGTTTATACTTTTATACGACACAATTAAAAATGTTGCGAGAAATAACATTTTGCCCAAGCTAGAATCGGAAGGCCAAAAGCTTGCATCGGACAAAATCAGTTTTCTAGCTGGAACCCTGTGAAGCACATAGAATTTATTTATTCAATTTTTTATGTAAGCAGAGCTACATTTACTGAGATATTCCAGAAACATCCGAACCATTTCGTGTTGTCCACCCTCACCCGGGAAATTTCAACAACATTATATTGAAGCGCAAATGCAAACCAAATGTTAAGTTATTCATAAATATTTCAGGATCGCCACTTCAAATGAAGAAACTTTTTATTCGTTTCCCTTATTCTTGTTATTTACATCTATATGTTGATATTACTGGATATCTATAGTTATTTTTAAGTCGGCCGGAGGCTTTTCTCGTTTGCTACCTACCGGCAGGCTAACTTAATTTACGATAATGTCCTTTCACACGAAAGTACTTTAAACAACTTCTGAAAAGAAGACAAACATTTTTAGCGACCTTAAAATAAAACTTTGTTACACATATTGCACAATTTCTTCTCTTTTTCTCAGTCTTTTCTATCTGCATGGAATTAAACAAGTCAAAAATACATAGAGATTTATAATTGGAGATAAACGAAATCTATCTCTCTTGGTTGGCTTAATGCAACTAGACTCTGTTTAATATTATAACAAAAGAGAAGAGCAGAGTTTGTAATCACAAAAAATATAAAAAAATGATATACTGTACAATTTGGTAAAGTAATTTTCTAATCCTTTTTGTTGCAACTCGCTTATAGTTAATCTAGCTTTACCTTAGGAGAAAAGTTGCAGCAAAATACAAATGTTTAAGTAGTTATGGATAACGTGAAAGCTGGGCGCACTACAATAGTTGCAGTAAGTATCTCAGACTATAGATAAAACTGGCTTTTAAAGTTTATTTTCATCAGCTGACGCACCTGTCGATTTAAAGAAATTCCAAACCGCATGCAAGACTTGAAATGGTTTTGCGGATTTACACAACTATATGGAAATATAATTGAACGAGCACGAGCAGTGGTAAGATTTCTGCCTTCTAACCACAAGGTGTTGAGCATTTGTTTGACCTTTTCCGCCAAAGTTGAGTACCAGCTTCTGCTGGGACCACTTGGGCTCGTAAATGGATTAGTTTTAGAGCACAAGCAATATTCAGCCAGTGTTAACTGTCAAACAACTAGCTCCAAGTTTTATGTAAACGAATTTTTTTTATAAACTTTATAAACAAAGTAGTTTAACATTGCTATTCCACGCTTAGTTAACCAGTTTTCCTTTGGAATATTTTTATATTCAGTTTTTATTAAAACTGGTGAAAATACAATTTTTTGCAGTTAATGCATATTCTCGTGCAAGTTAAAGTTAATAAATGTTTTTAAGAGCTTTTTGACAAAAATGAGTATATATCACCAGAACCTTCGGAAGCAAAAAGTTATTGTTTTAGTCTTTTTTTGTATAAGTGCAGTATTTTGTATACTCGGTGTATAACAACTTTCAAATTAGCCTTAAAAAGATATATTGCTATTCAAAAAGTTATATATATTCTTAGTTAATATGTAGCGTATTGACTTAAGTTAAGCAGGAACGAAATTGTTTCACAAATTATTGGCTTTTGATCTTTATCGTTAAAAGAATTGACATACTCAATGAAGCCGATGATAATTGTCAAGCACAGTCCAAGCTTCAATTAAAATTTATGCGCGTATAAATAAACGAATTATAGCTGAGAGTTACACAGCAAAATGGACTCGCGGACAGCGTAGTTTCGAAGATTAACACGTATGAAAAGAGTTTGAAAGAATTCGTTAAATTTTATCCATTTTCATTTAAATAAATACTTACGTACTCAGTAAATGAAAATAATAAGACTTAAGTCAAAAATGACTTTGGAAGAGAAAACGAAACACTAGGGAGATCAAAAGGCTTATAAAAGTCCTTTTAACTTACTAACTAGAAAGTAACTAAATCTAAACTTTGCTGAAGTTAAATGTCTCTTTGTTAAATTCCGTTTAATACGGAGAATTTCGCTGACTTCTTTTGCTTCGTAGCAAAAACGAGTTACTGTAGAAGGGCTTGCTTCGGGTTCCATCATTGAAAATTAGATAAGTAACCAGCCTGAAGCGGTTTCGTCGATCGGAATCCACTGTTGACAGTTTGTAAACTGGTGCTCCTTTGGGCGAGAGATACACCGAGTCTAGGTCGATAGAAAAATGCTGCATGGCGGGATAGCCACCCTAGAAAAAAGAAGAAATCCGATAAACTAAATTCTTCCAGAGAGCGGGTACAACAGTTTCATTCATTTATTTTAATTCACAAGGGTGTAGTTGCACCACATAGTTTTGTTATTGTACCGCCCCACATCTTAGTTGATTATAACTGAAATATAAATAAATAAGGTTTTCCATCACGCGAATAAAATTTTACAGTTTCAAATTAGTAGGTTTAACACCAATGCATAACCGTGA
The DNA here is from genome assembly GCA_026546935.2 of Palythoa grandiflora. Lineage (NCBI taxonomy): Eukaryota > Metazoa > Cnidaria > Anthozoa > Zoantharia > Sphenopidae > Palythoa > Palythoa grandiflora. Next base: position 23,162 of record JAOCPT020600957.1, on the reverse strand, counting down.
ACGATAAATTTATTCTTGCCAACGTTGGATCAGAAGATCGTGATCAGCTGAAAATAATATAAAAACTAAATTTTTGTCTAAAAAAGACTTGCAAAAACTGAAGTCTTACAATTTGAAAAAAAGACGTGGTAAGGAAAGCTCGCGAAGCCCATCTGATTCAAAAAGCAAAAACCGTTGAGCCATTTGGCATGAAGAGACGTCATGAACAATAACTTATCTAATTTCCTTCATTCTTAAACCTGAAGAAGACTGGTAATGGCCAGTTGAAATATTGTACATCGTCTCCACGTCTCTTTTTCACGTCGTAAGATCAGTTTTTGCAAGTATTTTTAGACAAAAATTTAGATTTTTTTAGCTTTGTAATGTTTCTTGTAAACTCGAACCAAAGTTATCAGAGTAGACGGGCTAGGAAATTTAGAAAACTACAAAGGCAATTGTAATATTTCTTTGTTTCATGTTGTGTGTAGGGTCAGGATGTTGATCTTTTGTTCTAGGTGTGATACTTCGTTGGTGCATTGGACGTAAATGATTACATCTCAAAGCCTTTTGTTATCTGTGCAAGGTCAATGTCATATTTCAATAGGGAAATTGAGAACAAAAACAGAAAGTCATCAAGTTTCCCAACCAGTCAACTCTACTAACTATTCTCGAACGAGTCAATAAACGCGATGAGAACAACCGACAAAGTTAAACATTATCAAAGACAAAACATTCGAACAAACCTCGGTAAACAAAAGTGATTCCATTTTCGGTTTGAGGGGGACCTGTCCATTTTGGTCTCCACACAGCACTGCAGCTTTAGGGCATCGTTCAACATAGACTTCAATGTGTTGAATCTGTGCGTCCATTATTGCGACCATGTTGACGGTCGCTCCAGAAAGCCTCTGCTTTGAGTGTTTGTTCTTACGACACTGCACTTTCTCGTAGAAAGGCTTTAAGTTCTGAAAGCGGACATCGGGAGTGAATGGACCAGTTCTGGCAGGGGAGGGCTGGTAATGATACTGGGTAGTGGGCCAAGTTGACGGATAGGAGCACTGGGCGTAGCTCGAGTCTCGCTTTCCCATTTGGAACGGTTTAATGTCTTGGTCGTCATAGTCTAACAAACACAAAAAAAGACATAAAATTTAAACTCTATTGTCTCTTACTTCATTTTCCAGACATAAACAATGTATAGATAAGTGTAATAATATGAATTTACTTTTTTCCTTTGATTGTTTGAAGTTGGTCTTATTTCGTTCTGAAGAAGGAGGAGGGTGTGCGAAAATTTAACATTATTCATATATTTATAACTTTTAAAATCTATAATCCAAATTTTTAACATCATTAAATATTTTTTAACAGAGCAGCTTCAAACAATTTTAAAAAACTTATACTTTGAATTTGAACACCGATCGCCCAAAGACGCCGCAAATTTAATAATATACCAACGACAAAAGATTTTTTCGGCACTGTACTTATTCTTCATGTGTATATATATATATTAAATAATAAACTGGCACAAACATAAATTGTTCCTTTGCCACATAATATATAAAGAAGAACATCCTAGTATGAATACACATTACAGATGGGCAAGAGCTATTTAAATGAAGTACTTATCAAGCAAACGTGATAGGCCAAGCGTATATATATATATATTTTTGAAACACCAGGCTTAATTAAGATAAGAATACTTATTAACCTATAATTACTACCGAGCAGATTACAAAACAAACGCGCGCGCATATAAACTAGACAAGGAAATATTGCAAAAGAGAGGTGCTACTTCAGTATCTACATATTATATTTTAATGTCGAAAAGAGAATTAATGCCAATAATTCATGTGAGCTTTTGGAAACAGTTTCAAAACCTTGCTTCAACTGAATTCCAGATGTAAGCCCACACATAACGGATAATAGTTGTAAAAGGTTTCAATCCTTTGGTCTTATCTTAGACAAATAATATGAATTTGAATGTAACATGAATGGTTTTCCGCATACAGTATGATGAAACAACAGAACAATATTTCCAAATACTTCCGTTATGGGTCGGTAAACAACATAGCGCTAGCAGAACCGTTTAGAAATTACAATACTTTTCCGCGTTGTTTTGTGTCAATGATTTTAGTTTACATGCATGGTTAACCTACACAATCTATATTATGAATAATAATGACTATAAATGAGTTCTTTATCAAAGTACAGTGAATGTTTTGTGCTGATATGCTGTTCAGTAAATGAGAAACTAAACCAGTCTTTTAAATTCACAGTTTCCCTGATTGTTCATAGTCAAACAAAACATAATTTTAGTATTTTTACAAAGTATACAAACTCATTACTTTAGAAAGACTTCATGGTGACAATACTACAGACTCAACTCAGCGTCACAACATTTCCTACAATTTAAGTTTTTTCTATGAATATGTTGACTGTGACTTTTCTCTTACTGACAATTTTGGTTGTTTTGCTCTGAAACCACAATTAAATATTTCTGGAGGAACAGAACCCATTGCTACACAAATTATGCGTCTTCATATCAAATTTAAAAGTATGCAAACGTTTCAATAACCTCAAAGTTTTCCTATGTATCTCGTCACTATATTTTTATAATACTTGCAGTTCTTGATAGAAAGAATACTCAAAACACAACTTGGAAATACGTGCTTAAGTTTGAAAACTAGAGAAATTTTGAACAAATTAAAACTTCCGCTTGAGACCTTCTTCCTGTGTTGCCATAGATTAGACAAGAAACCTAATTTGCATCAATTTAAAAGTAAACTAACTACTTCAAACTCTCACGTAATTTGCTGGAAATATTCCTAGTACAATTTTTAGTCAATATTTACATTAACATTTTTTGATATCTTGAGGTTCACAAATAAGACGTAAATAATTTTCAGGTGAACCGTGGACAACATGCAGGATGATCTTGATGTGAATGTGCCGTTTTTGCTAAACTAAACTAAGTTAAGCTGATTCGGTTAAAAAACCCTTTAGATCAAATTTTCCAGAGTTTTAGTTTCTATAAAGCTGTTCTAATTTTTTTTTAAAAAAGTAGCGAGCTATTGACTTAGAGGTCAGGTAAGTATCGAATTTCCTTCAGTTCTTAGAAACGCTTCCCTCTGATTTCGTCGAAAATATGCGAATTCCGGGAAATGGCTGTGTCGAAAAAATCTTTACTGAGAATTCAGTTTTAAACTTGACCTGGCAGAAGAAATTTAAACCGAAGATAAATTTTTGTTAAACATTTTGTGTAAAATTACCTTCTGAAATAGGTTCTTGTTTAACTCGCTTCATTTCATTTGTTAGAAGGCTTGAAGCAATCAAAACCATTATGTTACGAACCCGTACCTCGTGCCACGTGAAGATTAACTCAACTGGGAAGTTAAACTTGGTTGCATTATTACATTTAGGTATAGTACCGCTGGCCTCTTGGACAGGAGACACTGTAGATTTCGTAATACTTTTCACTGTTTGTTTTAAGTTATTTGTTTGTTTTCCAAAAGGTAACTATTTTTGTTAATTATGCAGGAATACTGTGCCACATGTTTAGTTTTACATGTCGATAGCATAGGACCTACTTTGTGCAGATGAGGCGCTCTGGTTACCGCTTTGAATAATTTTTAAGATCTTTATTCTAATATGAATGTTGCTGTCAATGCTTTATAAAACCAGTACAGCTTTAAGGTGAAAAATCCATTTTAAAAAGTGTCACTCCTAAACTGAAAATACTTCTTTGACAAAAAAAAATATATGCTCTTTCTCTTACTTCATACTGAGCCAATATATCCATTTCAGCTTCCTAGCTATTAATTATCAGCATTATCATCATCATCATCACCACCATCATCATCATTATCATCATTGCTATCACAATCATTACTATTACTATACCATCAGCATCATCATCATCATCATCACTACCATCACTAACATCATTATCGTCATCATCATCATCATCATTGCCATCACCATCATCATTACTATACCATCATCATCATTACCATCACTACCATCACTACCATCATTATTATCATCATCATCATCATTGCCATCACCATCATTATTACCATACCATCATCATTATTACCATCAACATCATCATCATCATCATCATCGTTGTTATCACCATCATTATTACTATTCCATCACCATCATCATCATTATCATCATCATCGTCATCATCATCATCATCATCATTGCCATCACCATCGTCATTACTATTACTATACCATCACCATCATCATCATTTTCATCATCATTACCATCGCCATCATCATTGCCATCACCATCATTACTATTACTATACCATCACCATCATTACCATTGCTAGTACCATCACCATCACCATCATCATCATCATCATCACTACCATCACTAACATCATCATCGCCATCGTCATCATCATCATCATCATTGCCATCACCATCATCTTTATCATCATCAACAACAACAACATCGCCAACAACAACATCATCTTTTTCGTCATCATTATCATTATTACTATTACTATTATTTTTATCAACATTGATTAATTATGAGACTTTTATGGGAAAAAACTTGCTAAAGCTACTGACCGACCACTGGAATACCCAATATATAGAGACGTAACAAATATGTGCGCGAATATATACGGAAGTTACCAGTTCGAATATTCCTACAAACTAATATCTCACGAGTAAGCGCAGCTATTTATAATATAACGAGCAGTGTCTAATTTTGGATTTCGACCACTTCCGGAGGTAATTCTTTAATCGAACGCCTTCATTTCTCTACCAGTGATGAATGACTTTACAAGCTCCAAGTCAATTTATGTCTTCTTTTTGTGTTTACATTTTCTTCTTGAACTCAATAAATTCGTCTCAATTTTTGTAATTGAAACATGCAAGCGTCTCAGCCATTATAAAGTGTTTTTCGAAGAAAACGAGCAAACATACAATTGATGGCGATGCTAGGCGCCTGCCAACTGCATGCAAAGGCGGGAGTTGTCATAGTGATACAAAGATGGTCACCGATTGGCTGAAAAGAAATTAGTGTTTTAGATACAATATAAATTTCTCTTTGTGTCAGAAAAACCAGTAGGACAAGTTATGTTTACAGCTTTAACACCAGTTTCGCCGCCTGCTGTATAGAAGTAGCCTTTTCCCCTCGATTCTCCTCGACTGCCAATCACTCTTCTTTATCTTCACAATTTTTCTTTCAATTGAAGTTTTTTTATATGTAATGACTTTGCATTTGAATGACGACGTAGCTTTAAGCTTTCTCACTAAACGTCTAATTTCTAGTGTTGATACATGTCGAATGGGAATAAAGGTAAAAGGCAAAATCTAAACGACTTCAAAAAATATAAGAAGTTTCCAAAGTTATCATGGTTCATTCACATTCGGTTTTGAAATTTTAATTCGATGTGTCGACAAAATGACAATAAGCTGACTGTGAGGGAAAAACAGAACAAAACAGCAACAGAAGTATGGACATCACAAGAATTCCGGACTGATATTGAAGTAACGAGGCCAAAACCTTGCGCCAAGATCCCACTACTACTTTGATTCCAACTTATTTGCGCGATCATTGCCTTGTATATTGAAAAACTTTAACCAGTGATCAACCAAAGTTACATTATACCATATACAAGGATATTCTATTCCTTATAACATGCTCAAAAATCATGCTATTGTAAACTACTTCGAATAGATACAATTATGTATATGTGTTTACTAATTTATGAAGTTAGGGCGGTACCCTTTGCAAATAAAGCAAGTTGAAACATGTTTTTATTGTTATGATTAGATTACGTGTCACTTTGTAAATAACAACGTGACCGAAGCGGCGAGGAAAGAGTCAAAAATAGCCTGCCAAAAGATCTGTATTTGTTAGCAACGAAATGTGTTTTCGAAAAACTAAATTGAAATGAACTTGCTAGAAAAGCGCGGGTGGAATCAGTCAAAATTTAGAGACAGCCATCATAAACTCGAAAATCTGTTTATTGACATTAGGATAAATTTTTGTTACTTTATATTAACACACCAAATGGAATTCCTGTCTTTGGTTAGCCGTCGGTTACTAATAAAATAGGAAAACTTAAATGACAACCAAAACAGAAAATTAATGAATCCTTTGTAAAACAAAAATTTTTGAGGCTGTTTTGAGAAATGTTTGAGGGGAAAAGGCGCATTTTCTTTATTAGTTCCCCGGCAGAAATGATTACAATTTTTTATTTTTCTTTGTCTGAAATAAATCTAGTTTTCCATGTGGTTTAGCAAGGTGAGTATTCCTTAACCTTGCCAGATGAATTTTGATTTTTCAAAGTAAACTTTGGTTTTGCTTTCGAACGAAATAATGAACTGCATGAAATGATGATTGCACTTGAAGTTTCGTCAGTCTACAATCTAAAATAGCCATTGAAATCCACTGCTACTGCATTTCTGTCAGAAAAATTACTGTAGTGACTGCAAATCGACGGTGGAAGGTCAATATTTTTTGTTATTTTACTGTCAATTTGCGAATTCGAATATTTATTGTCCGCTTTGGTTTTGTTTGCAAGCGAAATGATGGTAGTTATTGAAATTTAATTCAAAAATATTTAGCCACAAAAAGTCGTTCGACACTGTTTACTTCAGGGGACTTACTTTGGTACTGTTAAGCTAAAAATTGGCGGTTGAAACAAATTTTTTGTTAATTTGAGCACTGCTATATTTAACAGTTTTTAAAACTCAAAAACAAATCTTTAGTATTTAAAGTTTAGTCACTTGTAGGTTATATCGACGACGTTTTCCGTTGATGCACTGAACAATTTGTGGTTTTGCTGTTCTATACAAAATTGCGCTTTCATAGAAAAAATGAGTAATTTTCTAAAAGGTGCTTTGAATTTTGATGAGAAGTTCTAATGTTTAGTTGGAGTTGAGAAAAATGTTAAGCCAAAGTGATGAAATTGTTTTTATGAAATGGGGTCGGAATCACCAGTTCGAATGACGGCCATTACTGAATTCGGAGCGTTTATATATCCATCGCAATATTATTTACCAAATGGAACTTTTATACTATTTTTCTTCTTATATAATGCTGAGAAAGTTTCTGCTTGTTTTAAAAAATCATAAACTATCAAGCAATCTATATGTCTCAAAGATTGACTACTGAAAAGCTTAAAAACTTTTATCCCATGCAGTCTCGTTGCGAACAGCGGTCTCGCGCATTGCCATTGGCACCGGAAAAACTCCGCTGAATCGAAACAATTTGTTTCAGTGTTTTTTCATAGCTTCAGTTGCGTATTTCACACCGAAATTTAACTAATTTGCAAGAAAAAGGCTAGGAAATGAATATAATAAGCTGAAACGATTTTTATTTTGATATTAAATCTATTTAATAAACGAGCTTTTGAAGCTTCAAACTTTGAATATAAAAGCACGCGACATTCGTTCTTGCGCCGTAAAACCAATATTTCAATCGTTCGTTTGTCTACATCCAGAATAAGGATTTAGCTTAAAAAGATGAATTGAACTATCAATTTTTTTTTAAATCAAGTGTGTATTGGTGTCTAAGGTTTGGTTTTAGACCCTCTTTACCGTATTTCAAACGTAAAACGAACTTTTTCTTACTCTCTTTTAAATTGTATTTTATGCATTTACTGTCTGTATATGCATATACGTTCGTTTGTAGTCGGGTCGTCATTGAATTTTGTCCAACATGAACCAAGGTGCTTCGAATTTCGAATCTTGTGCGTGACATCTCATTTTGTATAAATGAAGTCAAAGTTATTGGCGAAATTCATTCTAACTTTTGAAACAGTTGATGAAACCCTATAAAGTGGCCATTCATTTTGTTATCTTTAGGATTAGAAGTACCGCATTGGCGTTCTTCATTTAAACTTTTGAAGCAGTTGATGAAAATCTATAAAGTGACCATTCATTTTGCTTGTCTTGAAGAACAGAAATGATGAAATGATTGCTGTTACTGATCTAACTTTTAAAAGTTGATGAAACCCTATAAAGTGACGCGATTTAATTTGCCGTTCTCTTGAAGAATAGAAGCGATAGCTGTTACTAATCTAACTTTTTTAAGAAGTTGATAAAACACCGATTGAGTGACTGTTTTGGCTACTATGATATCTAAAAAGATAAATTCAGCACTTATTTGATCTTTCAACGAATTTCAGTAGAACTCTCGTTTTCTAAAAGGTAGACACAGTTAATTTCAGTTCATTTTCATCAGACTTAGATGAATAATCTAGAAGTTCATTTATAACAAAACACCCTGCTAAGCACAAGGCTTTTTTTTATCTCAGTTTTGATATCCTACCGGTCTTTTATTGTTCCAAAATTTCACAGAACAAGGCAAATGCACTTTAAGTCTAAAAAATTAAAACAAGACTCTTTGTTCTAATATTTTGAAAAACGCGTGGACTAAAAGTCTAGAAATTTCCGAAAACGGCCGAACGGTTCAGCCACAGGCTCAAATCTAAACCATGTTTTTAAGCTGTTTCTTACGTTTCGGTTAAAATTGACGCTATCAGCTTATGGTAAAATTTGCCTTGATTTTAGAGAAATGTCGATCCTGAGAGCACATTGTTTTCATTGATATTTGTCGGCTTAACTTCAAGATGAGAATTCACTAATTTTTGCCGACTTGCTCCACTGAGGGCGGGGAAGTCTCCCTGAATGATATTTACTCTCAGTTCAAAAGGATGGGATTAAAATATGGAATGTAGCACGCAGTTATATATTTTAGAATCAAGATCAGACAGAGCTTGTAGAATTGTATATTAATTGCATGGTAAAAACGTTCAAATGGCTTTTGAGTGGCAATCTTGCTGAAAATGAAAGGAAAAGCAACACAAATTGTGTTCTAAAATCTAAAACGTTTTTGTTTCGTGACAAAACTTGAAGCGTGGGCTTGCTAGACACTCATTTCTGTGATATTCTGTGTTGATTTAGATTTATCAAAGCAGGATACTAGCTACTTTTTGTGTTTAGATTTACTCTATCAAACGAGAACCAATTCAGAGACCGATATCTTAACTAATCTTTACTGATATTAGATTGTTTATACCCGTAGAGTTAAACTAACTTCTTGTGCCGGATTTTTTCTGTTTAAATGTGTACAAAGCCATTTAAAAATTTCCTTACGAATGTGGTTTTCCCCCAAGGAACAAAGAGTACTTTTTACTTAACCGTGAGTAGAATTTTGTTTACCTAGGGGGCGTGTGGAATAGGTTTTGAAAATACCGAAAAATTCCCCCACATGTCGGGCTTCCTTCATTTGGCATTTCCTAAAATTTCTTGTAATCTTGAATTATTCTTTTTTTAATTCATTAGATTCAAGTTATAGAAAACGGAAATATTTTCTCGCATTTTTGTATCCTATACAACTATATCTATTTTCAAATCTTTGTTTGCTGATGGAAGCGAAATCTCAGTGCAATATTCGAAGGCCCGCCCTAGCCAATCTTAAATTATAATTCTTTGTTTTCTCTGAGAACTTTGACAATGGTTCAAAAATTTACAAAGAATAACATTTACCCTTTCTTTATATTTTAACAAAACCATAAAAGTGGTGGGTGGTGATCTTGTTTTCGACCCTCAGCTCAAGTCAAGCAGCTAAGCAATGTCTGGTTATCTAACCCAAAATTAATATGTGCAACGAGAAATATCACCAACATCGTCTTTTTCCCAGTAGAAGTAAAATAAACGGCTATTTGTGGCTGTTGTTTGTTTTGAAATAAAAGTACGTCAATGATCCATCCTAGCCGGTTGTGTTAGTTCACAGCTGCGCTGTCCGTAATAAGTGTAACCCGTTTCCTTCGAGAATTGTTTTCCATTCATTTTCTCTTACCTCGGTACGCCGCTAGAGCTGATTCATCAAAATATAGTGGATCATTTCTCTTATCTCCTGCCGTCCCACGATACGACAGTGAATCTGCAATCAACGCAAAAACGATAGTCATAAACAAAACGAAACCTGAAAAAGAACCATCTTTTTATTGGGTGACTTTATAAAAAAATTATGAAACAAGTTAAAGCCAGTTAAATCTACATTATACCACTTCCAAGAGAATTTATTCTTACAAAAACTTGTTCGGTAATTGGGCAGAAACTAGAACACCATGCAAATAGTTTTTAATGTTACTGGTTTCTTTTTGGACTAAGACTTGTCACAACGCTCAACTGCTTTAGTTTGACAGGAAATGCTTATAGTGTCTTCGTGCAAGTCACAAAATGAAAATATAAACTCGCACGTAATTTTTTTTCTGTTATTCCTTGCTAGAAAAAATATAATAATTATAAAACCGCGCTTTTTCAAACAGAGAGGGAAGTTATCAAAAATTAAATAAATCATATAGAAAATCGAAAAGCGCACGTTTTCTTTTTATGAAGTTGCAGCAGGGCACACTACCGTTAAAGCATGATCTGAAAGCCATGCAGACTTTCAGTTGATTCATCGCTTGAGTAATTCTCTTTCTTCCCTAACTATGACGACTAGCTAAAAAAATGCAACATATCAAAAAATTTGTATGCTCTAAGTTATTAAAAGCTGTGCTCTCATGCGCTTAGCCATGCATGGGAGAGGATACGTATTGGCACACGGTTAATTGAATGAACACTTTAAAACGGCGGTAGATGTCGAAATATCAATTTTTAGAAATTAGACTTTGTTCTCTTCCTTGCCACTCAAAACCACAATTTTTTGACTCTTGTTTTAAAAGGTCTCTTAATTTATGCAATTTGTAGTTACCGGACCAAGTTGTGTTGCAGTAGTTCGCATTTCCTCCAGTAAAATGCATGAGGATCCAGACGAAAAATATTGAGGAAATATTTCGAAAAAACGGCTTCAATTCATCCACAAGCAATCTGACATTCAAGAGTTCTTTCCTTTACAAATAAAATTCCTCCCTCGTTACAAGAGCACGCCTTTTTCAACACCCCTTCATCCAGAGGTCCGTTTCCCATAACATTGACACGGTTCAAGCTTAAACTATTAAATCAAATTATTAGTTTGAATATTGACTTAAATTAGAAAATGAAAGTTGCACATTTGCCAAGTGAAGAATAATTTATAAAAAGGCGCGCACTGTTTTTTTTTCGCACGTTTCAGTTCAAACGTGCACATACAATTAATCGCTCATTTTTTAAATCATTTCCATGATACGTTGAAACGCGTCTGAATTTCTGTTTCGGAAACCTTACTTAAATTTAAAACCTTTTGCGCAAAAGTTAACTTCCTTCGTCAAATGAATTTACTGTTACAACTATATTCACTGGAAATAGTGCCTTTTCCGGAGGAATCGTCAACTTAAAAAAAAACTTTCCTGTAGCAAAAACAGTCTAAAGATAATTTACAAATTTTACCGGTAACTCAGTAAAACAAATTTAAACACAACCAAGAGTCGGTTGACGAACACCGCTTTATTGAGAATTTCGTTTTCAGACCTTGACTACTTAATAGATTTACCGCACCACTATTGCTTATTATATCCCTCACATTTAGAGAACGAACTCAGTCGAAATAAATAAGCATCATTTTGTTATAATTTTCATTGGAGGATTGTATTCTATTAAACTACAAAGCGATTTATACCAGCTAAAGAAATATCTACTTGTTTCGTTTACAGGCAGCTTCGTTATATCTGAGTGTTGCCCTGTGTTAATACATCTACGCGTTCACGGTAGACAAAACCCTTGAGGGCATGAAGTACAAGGAAAAGTATCTTTTAACAACCAAATTCCTCTAATGAAAAACTAATTAGTGCGATATGAAACATTCATTCAGAAGCAGAAAATAACTGTATATGAAAAGGGGGATAAACGTTTCAAAGTCATCTTTACTTTATCATCAACGGTCACGGCGCGCAGGGGCTTCTGAATAGAAAGAGAAAGTTTCTCACGACACTTGACAATGAATACTAACATCTTCAAACTTTGTTTGGATCTCACCGACATCCGCCGTTTTTTCACAGACTGAGCACTTTGATTATTCTAAAATCAATTTTCAAAGGATATTAATTTGTGTGAGACAATAAATAGAATACCCCTATGTTTTTGTTAGCAATCAGCCGTAAAATACATTAGGCCAAGGATTTTTTTTACCTAACTCATATGATGCCCCAGCCTTAAGTTTATATCGTTCTGGAAAAGCTTCTTTTCTTTTCCATAGTGGGAAATACACTGAAAATAACACGAAGGGTTTTGAATTTGGAGAGAGTGAGTTTCATTTTTGATGAATTGATATACGCGATAGATATTGATCGGCGAGTGGTAATTGTACTTATGTCGTATCTATTTTTGTCTTAAAATTTCTATTCAGTTGCCGCTATTGTGAGAATTTGTTTAAGTGCACTGTACTACCGTTTTTGGGGGGCTCTTAAAAGCATTTGCTCTACCTTATCAACTGCATTTTTTTTCCTTGCTGGAATGTTTAGATTATAATTTGCGCAATATAGATACTTTTTCAATTTTGTCTTGAAACTTCGAGTGCTTTCAAAATTTGGAGAGTAATTACGTTCAAAAAATAAGTGGCTAAAAAAATTCACTATTAAAATCTCGTTCTTTGGAAGCATCTTTTTGGTTTTAATGAGTTATGCATAACCTAATGTGAATTATAAATCTAAATGACAGAAGAAGCAAACTCGAAGCATTATGCCTGTTTGAGACATTATTGTGAATAGGCAGTTCCGTCTTTTTGAGAATGTGTTTATATAGACTTCCGAAAAAGTAGGTTTAGGGAAACCCCTTACAAATAATCTCGTGTTATTTCACTACCTTTTATCAAGAAAGCGCGGGATCGAGTGTGTTTCGAAAGTTTATATTGAAGCAACGACTGTGCGTCGCAAATTTTTCTCCAGTAGAAAAACCCAGATATCGTAGAGGCGGGGCAAAATTTTTTTCTCATGACTCAGCTAACTGCGGTTAAAGTTTTAAGGGTGTTCGATACACATTTTCTTTAGGTACGTGATTTGAATTTTGTGTTTCCACGTGAACAAAACGGAAATATATGGCAAAAATCTTAGTGTGTGGAGGCGAACGGTTTCCATTAAGTGTCTTGCTTATAAAGGACTCGAAATTCTGCACAACAAAACAAATACGTAGGCTGTTAAATACTTAGATATTGTGGCGTGCAAAATCAAATGCCAAGGCGATGAGAAGTTTTAAAAGGAACAGGTTGTGTATAAAATTAACCTTTGCGCCTTATCCAAATGTGCTTCTAGATTCTCAAGAATAGAGTACAATATCAAGCAAGACCGATTGGCGAGACACACAGACCACGAAGAGAGTCGAGGTTTGTTTGTGATGATGTATCATTATGTATTCAAATCTAAAGCCAATCAATTATTTTTTTCAACTTAGAGGTTATATTGCAACAGGTTATCACGAATAAATTACCCTTCAGTGTTTGTGTGTGTGAAACAATGTCTAACTTTCATTCATTATGAGCATTAAAAGATCGCCGTTGATCGAGAATCAAATGAGCAAGCGATAAGTGCAGAAACAGTACTGAAAAAACAAACTCTCAAATCCCGGCTTCAAAACAAACAAACTTTCCGAGAATTTAATTTTTTAGTTCCTTGAATGAAGTGAATTGCGGAAGCAACGCAACTTAAGAAAAAAAAGCCGCTCCTATTGAACAAAGATATAGCAAAAAATACCCTCCATGATAATGTCGGTGTCTCTACGGAAAGAACTGGATTACAATAGAACGGAAGAAGTGGGGGATTTAAACGTGCTGCTGACACAAAAATCTAATGAACTAACAAAATTTCATTTAATTTTGATTTCGAAGTGTTTTTGTTCATTTACGTATGAATCTTGATAAATAGAGTCAGATTCGTGTAATTCTTGAAGTTCTGTGATAGATCGGGTGATACAAGCCGTAGTCCCGGCACGTGGCCTTTTAACCGGAAGTCGAGCCCATTTAAAACAATAAACCAATCATGGGCGGAGACTGTGTTTGGATCTTCGAACTGGCAGATTTATCGCTTCGAAGTTTTATAAAAACTGAACAAAACTTGTAAACAGATAACGTCCGGAACTCATATATCCCGGTATACTGAACATTCAAAAGCAAATATCGAGTCAAAGTTTCGCAAAACGTAAATAAACTTGCGAAAGCAGAAAATGGATAATACGGTTGATTTAAAACTGGTTGAAAGTGTTTAAGCGAAATAAACTTACCAAAGTAGGCTTCAAGGTTGGAGTCCCTTAGTAAATCCAAAACTGGGAATAGCTGTTCTTCCATCATAGCTGGTAGCAGTTTCAGTCTTAGCGAGATAAAAAACGTCTGTTACAACTTTTAAAAGAATTACGCTGAGAGGTTGTAGCAAAAAGCTGGAATAGCGTAAGATTTTTTGCTACTCTTAGTTTCGACGTTGGAAGCACACGCTAGATTTGGCTTTGAGATCAAACTCAGAACTTGTGCAGCAAATTTCACTCGTATTGGGCACCGACGCGCGGAAAGTTTTCTGAGTCACTGTTATGGAACAAGTTTTTATAGCAGCCGTCTGTCTACCAAACCGTGGATGATTGACAGGGAGGAGGAGGAGTCATTTCATCAGGATTCTTTAGTTCTATCAAATGTCAGGCGACACGTGCTAGAAACTCTACTGAGGAGTTTTCCCAAACTTCCGCTCAAAGTCCCTTTGTTCTCCGCACACAATCAAGACAATGGAAAAGTGTAAGGATATCTCAAATTTTCTATTTTCGCTTTCTTAACATAGCAAAACAAAGGGGCAATTTCTTCGGAATTTATCGGTAAAACTTGCGAACCTTTTGTGATAGATTTAATGGTATCTAGAAGTTTTTAACTCATTGAAGCGGAGCAAAAAAGAATTTGAATGAAAGAAAAACAAAAGGTTTATTTTGGCCTCTGACCTGGGCTAGTTTATTTCCAACTGCGGTCTGAGTTGTGTTAGACAAGCCCGCCAGACTGCAGATAAATTTCAAGAAAGCTGACAACAATTGTGGTAGTAAAACGCAGTTTGACACCCCGAATGAAAATAAATTGATACCTCGTTTAGTGATACGTCGAGACTGCTTCAATCTTGTTTTCCTGTTCGCACTTTGGAGGAAAACGGTTTTTAATATGACCGTATTTGGTAATCAAAATTAAAACAACTTTGCCAGAACTTCAGTATGATAGAAATAACTCTCTATCAAATTGACAAACACTTACAAAAGACGTTGCCATTATCGATAAGGGAAGAAATATCTTTAAAGTATCTTTTAAATATCTTTCAAAATCAAGATATGTTTTATCTAAAGCTCTGATTTTATTTTTCCCCTGCCGGTTGAATGAGGTGTGGTTTAAAACAAACAAAGATATCTTATAATCCAATCTGTCGACAGCTCCGTTCTCTAGCCTAGAGTTTGGGTCACGGAATTCGATCTCATGTCACATTCTCATTAAAGACAAGCTCGTAATTTAGTGATCAATTCATACGGACACACTTCAACCGGATATATGAAGTGCGCTTGCCGAGTAATTTTTAAAATAAGACTTCCCCATGGTGACTAATTAAAACCATGATTTCACGGTCTCGTTTTGCTGTGACAGATCTAATTAATACCCAAAGTGTCAGTGACACGGACAAGACGTGGAAAAGGTTTCTACTGGCGCAGAAGAGATTACTTTAAAAAGCCTTTTTCCTCAGGAAAGGTCATTTTGATGGTGTTTAGCTGGAATCTAATTCATCACCTTGGTATATATTCATTTGTTCTCTTTCAGCAATATTAAAACTACTCGTTCACAATGTAGAAAAACGGTCATTTGACTTTTTTTTACAAACTGACAAAACAAATTACACGTATCATCGATTTTGCCGGAGATTAGCTGTAACTATATAGATTTTAACATCGATAGACTTGCTTATATTATCTTTGGCAGTTGTAAAGTTAAACTAGCAACATAAAGGGTTGAACCAATATAATTGCTAGTTGATATTCCTTCCAATTCAGCAGCTGCTTGAAGAAAAGTGAAACTGCCGCTTTACAGCAAATCTAGAAGTCAAAAATGGCTGTTTTGTGTCGTTACAGCGCTGAGGAATGTTCAAATTTGCTTTATTTGTCTCAATATAACATGTGGCCATTGTTTGCAGGCCGCATTATCACTATCTGCCTGTCGAACTCTAAGCCAACTGACAAAAGGACAAGCACCGTATCAGACTTGTTAAAAACGTCTTTTATTTTTTCGCTTTTTAACTTCCGGCACAACAAAACTATCATAAAGCCAAAAGCGAAAATGCGCGAAAAAGCATTTAAAGATCCATTTCTCGATATTTAGTGGAGTTAAAAACTTATATTCCTGTTACAAGACGATAGGGTGTGAACTAAACGTGTAACAAATCCGGTAACTTAACGTTGTGCCAGACACAGGTCTAGAAAAAACTGTACACGAGGGCCCGTTATAAAATTGAGTTGTAGCCAAAGTGCTGTCTGCTAAAAGCCGGAAGGGAAAATCTGTTATCATGTTTTTAAAGTACTAAGCAGGTCGCCATAAAAGGCGGCAAAACTCATTACTAATAACATCTGTAATTTCTTTAATAAGTGCGATTATGTGTCAAACAAGTTTATCCCTTTCGCGCCAGGTGATATTAAAGCTTGATGGAAGTTGTGTTTTCACAGCAAGGTTGAACCGTAAGTCCAGCCTGCCTGTTTCGTAACTCGAAATAAAGTCGTGCTGGACCAAAACCGAAAACCACAACACGTGTCCTCTTTCAACTAAGATTTTTTTTAAAAGGCAAGTAATTAGATTACTAAATCCGACATGAGAATTAAGGTAGTGTAGTTGATTTTTACTGACTGAATCTTTTTTTTTTTGGAACCGACAATGTTCAGCTCAAACAACTGAACTGAGATGTTTATTTAAAGTATATTAAGGAATAGATTGGATTTTCAATTTGTCTGTTAAGCCGTGTACGGATTGTTTCAAGTTTTACAATTATCGAAAATTTTTACGAGACCGCGTGGCGGGCAGAGTCAAAGGTGACACTCGGGCCCTCTGAACGAGTGTACTGTAGATTTGCTTTCATTAAGATCTACTACTTCATTCATAATTGTTGGTAACTAGAGATTTCTGCGTCCTTTTAAATACTACATCTTTTTATATACCAATTCGCTAAATGGATTAACGTTCTGGGACGACGTTCCGAGGGATAAAAATTAAAAACAACTTTGCATCAAGTTAGGTTCAACACTTTTCGAGTCTTGTGTTTAATATGAATATTTTGATGATAAGTTAGTATAAAACAGCCATTAAAATTAAAAGGATGCTTTTTTGATTTTCTTTTTTCACAATACTTTTTCTTTTTCCAAAATGATCAGCGAAATGTGAAGGAAATTGGAAATAAATACGATGAAATATCTTAGGGCAATGTCAAAGCCGGCCCTATACACCAATCTGTTCTAACGGATAGACTCGTAAAGGGCTTAGAAATTATTTTTGGGACCGGTGATATCATTATCATTAAGACATTGTTTTTTTGTTGTGAATTTATGTAAGTTATAAATTTAATGAAGTATCATTCAATTTAGGTCGACGGGTGTTCTTATTAAAAACTTCAAAATATCAATAACAATTTTTGATACAGTGCTGTTCAAATTGGTAACGCATCGTCGCCTAGATAACCAGATAACCCGCAAACAAAACGAAACAACCTTTTATCTTATAGCAACAGTCTTTTGATGGGATTTTGAAGTACAAAGCCACAGCTATACAAATGGGGAACTTAGTTTCCGTTTTTACTTCAGCTCAGCCAGTAGTCAAGATGGCTACTCCATTCCCAACACACTCGATCAGAAGTTTAGACTTGATATCGCTTACCGCTGACATGGAATAGCACAGTTTGTTTTAATATTTTTAATGAGAAATATCTCTGCTAGCTTGTTGTGACCCTGGCATATATTTCATTATTTCTAACTTTTCTATTTTGTGCTGTGTAAATTGATTTTCCTGGGTGGCTAAAGTTGGCGTGCGTTCTTTAGCATGTCTTTCATCTCGTCATTACGTGTCGCGTCTGAATTATTAATAATAACATGTTTTGGTTTTGGAATAAGCAATACAGACTCCCTCATCTGAAAAAGGTTAACTTGCGGACAAAAATGAAAAATGAACTACTGAGACATTCATTTTTCACCGTGTGGAGTTGAAATCTTTGTCAACCAAACCTAGAACCAGAGGAGGCCAGACACAGTCGTCTTGACCTTTTGTTTGGTATTGAAGAAAACAAAATTTAATTTAGGCTTGTTATTTCAGCCTTTTTGACCAAAGAAAAATATTTGTTTAACTTACGAGTATAAATTAAATAATGGGCCAATGATATGTTTAGTTTTGCATTTTATAGCTGAAAAGAAAATTGCCACCAACAGAACTCAACAGAACGCGTACACCACCCTTTAGCTTGACCTTTCCGTGTGTTAATGATTTCGTGTGTCGTTGTTTGATTCCGTTGTTGCCTTGAGCCGTAAGTCTCGCGTCGTGTTAAAAAAAAAAAGCTCAGTACTCTCTTAACAAAAAACGTTCTTTTAAAACAAATCTTTTTTCAGTACTGTTTATTCCCGACAAGTCAGCAGGAGGAAGTATAATTTAGCTTTGCCACGTATTGTATTTGTTTGATATGAAGTTGCGTTAATGTTGCACAAAAAATCTGACGGCCACCCCACAATTTCACAAAGCCGAAGCCAGCCGAGAGTTAACTCAGTCAAAAATTGCAAATTTTCCAAGTTTTGGATTGTTGAACTAGCTACTACGAAAATAAGTGAAAATATACGTTGTACAGGAAGCTAAAACTGATTTCTTTTCCTGGACTGACCCTCTGCATGGCTTCTAATTTATTCGGCATGAAAAGTAAACAGCAATCTTGGTTCTTCAAGAATAGAACAAAGAAGTGAACTCTATTTTGCCATCTAACAACCCTAAATTTATCAAATTCAAAGTCAGAAATCCAATTTACGCGTTTGAACATTTAAAAACCAAGAATGTTGATTGATTTATATGCTTTTAAGTCATACGTTGGTCCTAATACTAATACAAATAGTAATAAGAAAAGAATGGCCTTCACGAAACGTTGTTCTTTTAGCGAATTGCTAATAAAGGTTTTCCCACTAAGATCTTTGTCTCAGTAGCTAATAAAGTAGAGAAAGGGTTAAACATTTTTATACACAGTTGCCACGTCAAGTAAATGGAGAGTTTATGGGCGTGACTATACTTTAGTTAGCGTGCTATGAACAGTCGATCAGTCTGTATAAACTCAATTTATAGCAAGCGAAATATTTTAGAACAAAACTATTTAGTTTTCTCAGCGTTGTCTGAGTAGTGCCATATTGTCTAAATTTTTGGCGACATTATTAACGGACTGTTTCTTTTGGTACCCCGAAGGGTATTATATAATTACTAATACTATAGGCAATCGATCGACAACATCTGTGGCTCTCTGCGTGCCTATCGACCTGTAACTGTTTTAAAGCTTCACCGTCAGTGTAGACGTGGTGAGAGGGATGCTTTGAAATCAAACTGTAATAAGAAACAGAGCTATTTATCTCCTTTTGAGGGATTTCCTTTTTTGTGTGCCGCAAGGGCTGATCTATCAGCATTTCGTTTTAACTTTTTGCGACCGCAACTGAGGTTTGTAGTTTAAATAGATTAGGCAATATTTTGCGATAAACCACAATTTCAGTTTATTGCTTTTCAATTGGTGTAACTGACAACTGACAAATCTCGCCCCCAGAGCCGCTCAGAATTAACTAGTACAGCTAGAAGGAAGGTACAATGAAGAGGCGAGGCCAGCAGAGCCCTTTCTGGAGCTAACTATGCTCTGGAAGTGGCTTCCATGCGATAAATATGGAAAATTTATTAAACCAATCAGTCACTAACGCGACCATTAAAGTGGCATATAATGAGACTCAGTGTGATACGCAAATAATTAATCATCACTTGTGCACGCGAAATAAACAGATTTAAGACTGCGAACTCGTGCTGGGACCAACAGGTCATTTCATTTATCTCCACAAACTCACGAGGACCAGCAAGTCTGCTTTCAAATGTGTACAACTATCAAATCTCTCGCAATTCTATGTTGAGATGTTTTGAAACGAAAGCGGATGTCAGGGCACGCGTCAAGACTTATAAAATCAATCAAACTGAGATATTGAACACTCATTTCCGAGTGTCTGTCGAATGCCGAAAGCAAACACGTAGATCCTAATTCTTATGGTTTTAAAACTTAAGAATCAGCCTAAATAAACTTTTTAAGTACCCGAATATCACCCGGTCACAAAACCGCAAACCAGCCGCGAAGCTCGGTTTTCTAACAAATACTTCCCCAAACTCTAAATGGATAACAACTAGAGAAAATACGTGTAGCAAAACGACTAGCTATAACCTAGCTCTAACTATCTTTGCCATTTTTAGTTTTGTGCTATGGGAAACCAGGTGGTGAATAGTGAACCGCGACAAAAGGTCGCCGAGCTGAATTAGTATTTAACCGTGTAGTTCAAATGTTCCAATGTCAAAGCACCATTGGTTGCTTTTGCACTTCGCTCTTTCAGAAATTTTAAATAATCTTAATAACACTTTTCTTTATTAATTTACTCACAGACTCAGTCTTTAAATTTTTAACATTTTCACGCAGAAATTGTTTTTATTTTTGCTCTTATTAGTTATTGTTTTAATATTATTTTATAATATGTGTGACTAGTTAAGCTATTGTAGCACAAAATTTCCGCTGAAGTTCTCGCAAAACATTTTGATGTATAGTGCAATACGAATTTGCGAAAAAAATATCTGATAATTTAGTAATCTTTTATCGAAAAAAGATAGCAAGAATCAGTAGGCGCCATTGTTTATTCATCAACTGACTGTTTGTCGTTCTTTGTGGCTTATTTGATTTATTCTCTGATATTGATCTGATACCAATTTTAAACAGCTTCAGCATGAGGATGTTCTTCATAGAAGTGTACATAAATTCAACTGTCAAAAAGAGATTGATTTGAAATAAATTTTTTGCGCCTGTTAAGTTCTAAAGCCCCGGCCCACAAGTTTATGTAATAGTGTCAGGAACCTATTGAGTTGCCTTCGAGCTATTTACTTCTCGTTAAACTGTTAAGAAATCATCGAGGCAATTCACGTGAGGCACCGCATGTCATTTGGTAACTACATATAAGTGCGTAAATTTCTTTGACAATTTTCGTTTCTTCTTTTTGTCGTTCGGTTTCTTCAGTTTGTTATGTTTTTCTCTTTCGTGGTTAGTTTGCGTGCAATACAGTAAGTCACTCGTGTTAGAACGGCATCCATTTAAAGTTCTGTTTTTTTTTCTTTCTCTTTTTTTTACAATCCTGAGCTGGTTCCGTCTCAAATGAAGGCTCTCCAAGTTTTGACTGAGGAGTGAGGGAAATTGGAGTCGTACTCAAAATTTTCGAAACATTTCTCAAGTAGTTCTGCATGTACACTTACGATAATGTACAGTTTTATGGATAGGATTTTTTTCGGTAAATTATGCACGTATCGTGATGTTATGCCCGCGGAAGGAGGGGAATGGGGGGAGTGAAGGGAGGAGGGAGGGGGAAGGATAATTCACTGAGTTTACTAAAAAATTTTGTTAAAGTTCCCCCTCCCCGGTGACGAAAATTCAAAATAGTAAAGTAACACAGGGTTCAGACTAAGACTATGCTGCCCCCGGGGTGCCTTCTTGTCTCAGAGACAAAACAAAACAATACAAGATTAGTGGCTCCTTATACGGTTGGTACATCGGATTTTGGCCTAAAGAGCTTAAAGTAAATTATTTATACTGTATAAAATGTTAAAATGATGGTACTACATGAGAGTTTCGCAGTTTGTTACATTCACTTATGAATTTTAACTCTCGGGATTATGTCATGATTAGTCACTGAGACTCATCAGATTGTTACATTATTAAATACGGCCTTTTCTGACGATCCAAGGAAGAGTTTTTAAGTGACTCCGTATTTTAAAAAATAAACCGGTTATGATTTTTTGCAAGGTCATCTTAAAAGGAAATGTATCCCTTCCTCGATTTCCCTTTTATACACTGGACAACTGAATTCTGTCTTGTGGCTTTACGTATGGTTTGCGATATTTCCCTTTTTCTATATTTCCTAATTATGAACGCTCATTCTCAATCGAGTAAATTAAATTAATCCTAAGCTCTACGACTGTCACGTTATCCAAGTGGCTTTCGTATTTGTATACTCTGTTTCAAAATTGCCGATCTGAGTGAATCGATACACTCTCCTTTTGTTGCTTTGATTTCAAGTTCTTCCATTATTGTTCAGTATGTCATTCATTGACGAAATTCTTTGTATTGGAGACGTTATTGAACATTTTAAAACTCTTCGTATATATAACTATAATCCCCGGCGTTTGCGGTTTATGCTTATCCCCCACCCCCCACAGGCATAGGCATATTAACATTGATAGTTTTTAACCTTCTTCAAGATATTATGCTCTAAAAACAAAATTTTGCTGCTCATTAAGAGGCGGGTTTCAAAACCTTCCATTTTGCTAACAACATGAGGCCTATACGTTCTCACACTTTTGATGCCTCAGAGAACGAAGCTCGACACACAACTTACACGTCTCGACTACATGTACTTGACAATTTCGTCCGGGGAAAATTTATTATCAGTTCACAGTGGGTGCCTGTTCATTTTGAGCCTTAAAGATTGATTTTGCTATTTGACAACATGATGTCTCCTCAAGACGACAACAGCTTTCTGACTTACAGCATGACATTGCAGAGCCGTGCAAAACGCACACGAGGCCGTCTTTCCCACTCGCTATCGTTTGTTTACGGACACAGTGGGAACCAATTTAATTTTGAATTAAGAACATTTCAAACTGAGACATGCTCAAGCTTTCTGACGGCGGGCAATTATAGCAAGTCCGGTCTAGAAAATTCATGATTTTAGTTATATTTTGGAGCTTTGATTTTTCCCCGTCAGCACAACTTTAGTTCAATCCATTGTTAATTAACCTCAATGTTTACTTTCCTGCATGGTACATACACGCTTTTATTTTATAAGAACCAGTAATTTTTCCGAGCCTCGTTCTTAATTTTTTGGCGATTTCAGCCTCAATTTGTTCTTAATTTGTTCTTATTTCTGCGATCGGTTTTTATTGAAGAAAAAACAAAATAAAACAAGGTATTGGAAAATGAAACGCCTTGCGCCACACATGTATTGTAC
>JAOCPT020600854.1:0-10241 GCA_026546935.2 Palythoa grandiflora | reverse complement strand
GTTTTGGTAGGTTTTCAAAAATTTCGCTACTCGAGGACTATTGCTAATAGTTCCCTAGTAGCGTAGCCAATCAAAACTCAGGATTTGCATTAGTCCCCTAGTTGGGTGATACTAATTTCATTAACCAGTGATTCGCCAGTTATATCGGTACACTTCTCTTCCAGGTCGCACTGTATTCTTTTTCTGTGATGGGTTCTAGCACCGATCCTTCAGTAAAATAGCAGCAGTAGTTGTCCAGTTCATCCCTGTCTCTCGAAGCTGTTCAATCTGTTCCTTGGAAACTATGTAGGCTCGTGGCCCCCGGTACTTTCCGAACAGGCTAAAGTTTTTTTTTTCATTCCTGTTTTGCATATCTCTAGAGGCTAGCGCGACACCATTGGAATTTATCACTTCTGTGAGGTAATCAGTCTGTTCTAGAATTAGTTCCAATAGATCAGAATTTACAGTTGTTTTGTTACCTTCGGTACGATTTTAAAAGGAGGTTGAAATCGAAATAAGAGGCCGTAGATGTTGTTTTTTCCTTTTTTTCTTTTTATAATTACAATTACAATTATAATTATAGTTACAGTAACATTTCTTGAAAAATAAAAAATAAAAACACGAGTATTAAAAACAAAAAATATTTTAGAAAATAAATAAGGGTGTGTGTTCAGCTTAGGCACTTCGGAATTCATTTAATTGGAAGGGAGTACAATGTGACCATTAAAGTAAGAGAACTGGGGATCGCAAAGAGGAGATAAATCACTAAACAGTGTTTGCTAATTAAGAAAAGGAAGAATAACTTCAAAATCTTTTTGTTGTCCTTGTTTTCGTTGCGTTCCAACTGCTAAAACGTTTCTAGTTGATATAGAAAAGATTTGAAAGTTGACTTGGTTTCACTTACACAACATTTCCATATGTGATATCTTGCCACCAGAAAACAGAAATTAAGTGTAAAATTTCCATTTGATATGTTCTTCCAGCTTTCTCTGACAAATTTCTAGCCTCGCAAAATCAAACAAATGCAAAGGCTGAGAGATTCTTGACAATGAATCACACTCAAGGAGTCCAAAAAATACCTCAGTTCGTCTAAACAAACACCCGCCATAGTCTTTTATCGGTAATCGATATTCTCAAGTTGCAGTCGATATTCTCGAAACACGATTTCCAATCTCGTATGAGGATTTCCATTCTTGCCTGACGTTTTTCAACCTCGTATGGCGGTTTTCAATCTCGCATGAAGATTTCTAATCTTGCCTAACAATTTTGAATCTCGCGCGCATGACGATTTCCAGTCTCGCACATTATGAATTTTTATTTTCATCGCATGATTTCTATCTCGCCTAACGATTTCTGTTTTCGGATACTTTATTCTTGTTTTCGATACTTTTGTCACGTTTGGCTTGCCATAGGACCAGCCACATGAATCCACTAACCTGACGGATTTAATGAATCCTGATCCACTCTGGAGAGCGGTTTCAAAAATATGCGGTTTTGGTGAGCGGATTCGCTGGATTCGTGTGGACAGAAGGCCGGTTTTGTACAAAAAAAAACATGCGGTTTCAAAATATCCGGATCATCGTGTGGACGGGGCCTGAATTCGTGCACGCTTAAAAATACTTTATGGATAAAATATTTTTATAAAAAAATTAATTGTACAAAGAGGCGGCAGTTTTTTCTCCTGTTTCTTCTTAAAAATATATGTTTTTTTGGTGATGAATCTGAAATCAAACGAGTGAACGGCTTAAACAAGCTGTTGTAGTAATGCCTCGACTTGAACAGAGGGCTAAGTTGTTTGCTTAAAAGCGAAAAGCCAAAACTGGCGGCTTTGTTTTACTATATTCTTTGCAAAAAAAAAAAAAAAAGAACCGCAAAACAAAGCTCGCCACGTGGTCCAAGCTAAATCCGTTTACCAGCCTTGGCCCATCGGAGCGGGAGCTTATCTCTGGTTTCTGTAGTGTTAAGCGGACGAGAGTCATTGACTCTCCCTGCACGGGACACTAGTTAATCGTTGGTTCGCCCCCAGCAGAAGCTGGTTTTCATTTTATCGCTATTGTAAGGATGGAACAAAGCTGAGTCAACTTTGGCGGAAAAGAAGGTCACATAAATGTTCAACACTGGGCTGAGCCGGGGTTAGAGCCTGGGACCTTGTGGTTAGAAAGCAGAGATCTTACCTTTACACCAACCACGCCGCCGTGAAAAAAGCAGAACTGGTGGCTGCGATTACTACATTATTTGCAAACAAGACAAAGGCTCGACAAAACACAACTAACCGCAAGACAAAGGCTCGCCACGTGTCCAAACAAAGCACTGATGATAATCTCAACGTTGCCTCGTCACAAGTTTTCATATTTATTTTACTTTTTTATACCTCTTAACTTTTTCTCGTTTTTCTCGTTTCCTATATATATATGTCATCCTTCCCTTTTGTTCTATCCTTTAACAATTTTCCTCTCTGTCTGATAAAAACGTATGTGTGCAGTAATGGAGAATATTAAAAAACCAGAAGATCTTGTACTTTTAATTTTAATTTGCAATTCCATAATAAAACACACATTTCACAATACGTGCATATTTCTGTCGAAGGCGTTAGTACTAACTTGTCGTGAAAAAGAAACGAGAAACAAATTATTATTAATGAAATAAATCCCCGATATCAGTGACGAGATATAAATAATATAACATCACACTAAGATCAGTGGTCCAGTGAAAAAACCCGATATAAAACTTTCAACTAGTTACATTGCTTACATTATTTTGTGACGTTTTTTTGAATAGTTTTGCGTCGGGCGAGCGTTTCTTGCTTTTTCAAGCAATGTATGAAACATGGCTTCAATGTTAATACATTGTCATTATTACAATACATAAAAAAATTACTCAATTCTGATTGCGACGACAGAGGAATCTTAAATCGCCAGAGTACGTCTAATTATATAGATAAATTTCAATGGTTAAAAAGATCACGTTCATCTTATTTTTTCGTTGTATGTAATTTCAAATTACAGCTAAAAGTCGCGTAAAAATTATCTTTTCATGAATTTTTAAAGTTGTGTAATATATACAAATGGAATAAATCGGTGCGCAAAATTCAATGCATTTCATTTAAGCACAAACCTTTCATAGAGATACTTTTCTTTAGTGTTTTTGAACACTTTGCTGAAAAGATGAAAGTTACGATATATTCAGTTCATACAACAAAACTTTCTCAGTTCTGTTAGCATTCTACTGTGTCCACCAACTGCATAATAGGGGATAGACTCACTTATTTGTGATACAAGAAAATGTTGATCGTAAATAAAATGATACCAGACTCTCTACATGTAATAATCATTACTATGGTATGAGAAGGGAATAAAAAAAAACAGCGCGTTTTTGTAAACAATAATATAAAACCTTACGATATAGGAAAACGCAACAATTGCAGACCGACTGACGCGGCGACGACGAGAAATTGTCCGACTTCTTTTCAGTCAAATTCCCCATTCGCGTACTCTAAACGTTCCCGTCTCTACCCAACACTGATAATTTATACATTAGACATCACTTTCCCTAAGTTTGTTAACTTTCCCATTCAGTGTCTCGTCGGTCATATCTATCAGCTCATTGACATAGCTTCCTCTGCTGATTTTGCGTTGCTTCAAACAGCCAAGAAATTTCAAGCAAGGAGATAATGCTTTCGTCTCGATAATCAGTTTTAGAAGATATGAAACTATAATGATTGAGAAAATCGAAGCTAGCATAGCTAATGTCTTAAACGGAAAAAGCTGTCCTTCGATAGGTGAGTAGAATGGAAACTCAAGGAGGACCGGTATGTTAAGTGTTGGTTCGCCTCCCACGATTCGGAGCGCGAGTCCCACAATAAAACCGACGAAAGAACCATATTTGTTGGTGCTCCGAAAATAGAGAGCACAGAATATCTGCGGAAATAGAGTAACGTACGGGATATCTGCTGAAAGGTACCACAGCGAGTAAACTGATTTCACTTGAAGAGCGATTGCCGCTGTACAGGCCGCCAAGAAGAAAATAGATATTCGCATGACACGCAGAACTTCTGTCTCGTAAGCCTGCAAAAATAAACAAAAAAGTGATTTTCCAGATAAATGGGCAACAGAGCTAATTGTTCTCATTATAGCTCATCTTTGCAATAAAGATTTAACCAAAACTCAAGAAATATCAGGAACAAAATGAGAACCCAACATAGCTACCACCTGAACTTACCACTATTGCCAGGTCCAAGTAACATCTTCAAATAAATATGAGTTTCCTTATCATTATTGTTGTTATTATCATTATCATCGTCATCATCATCATCATCATCATCATCATCATCATCATTATCGTTATCGTTATCGCTACCACTACCACTACCATTATCATTATCATTATTTCACTTTATCATTATCATTACCATTACCATTATCATTATTTCATATTATCATTATCATTATTATTATCAATATCATGTTCATCATCATTATTAATATTGTTATTAGTTTTATGACTGTCCATGTTTTCATTCCCATTGCTACTGAAATTAGAACACCCACAGCTACTACTACTACTACTACTACTACTAGTATTTCTATGAACGCACTAAACTCACCATTGGTCGAAAAACCATTTTATGCACGTTGTGAGCAAACATAGAGCTTGCAGCGAGGAAGCTTGAGTCTATTGATGACATAACAGAAGCCGCGATGGTAACCAATCCGATGAGAGACACCCACTCAGGGGTGAGGCGACGGAGTACCACTGGCACAACAAGGGATTTATCAAGACAAAAAGTCGTTATACAGCTAGTGATGTATTCTGAGGTTTCATTTTGGCTAGTTTGTGACCAGTCTAGAAAGGAATTCGAATTGTTAAGCTTATTAGCTTTCAAACATATGGGTGAAACTCGTTGTATAATGAAAATTATTTCTGTTTTAAAACAAATATTTTGGGAAAATGTGCGCAAATACGTTAATATAGTGCAACCTTTATTGCCTAGGCTTTGATTCAACATTTTTAGTTCCATATAGCTTTTAAAGGCCTTATTTCTATACCGTATTCATCTAAAACAAAATCCCAGGCTCAATTAAACGCTGCCTTCTAAGAAACGCCGTACCTATTCACACAGGAATGGCAATTAACGCCCTCTAATAAACACCGCACACTCAAGAAAGCGGTCTAGACTTATAAAGATGAGAGATTCTTCCTTTAAAGCTCATAAAACCCTTTCATTTCCTCGATGAAGATGAGAACAAAGTTGTTTTAGATATCGAGCTCTAGAAGTTTTAATTAAACGCTTCCCTTTAATGAACGCAGCCGAAATTGCCTCAAAAGTTAAACTCCCCCCGGCGTAATATAAGTTAGAAGAAATTACGGCATTGATAAATAACTATCTTGCCGGACGTCATTAAAAGGCTTAACGCTGTTTTAAACCTGTTTCTGCTATAAACGTTTATCTATTTTATTTTTGTGTGTCAAAAACTTCAATTGTAATTTGGTTATGACAAGCTGTGTCTATAATCTTTGTTACTGACTACATGAAGCTCACCTGTTGACGCCGCAATGGCTCCAATCAAAATGGGGGGCACCGCCATAATTAGGCACCACACAGCAGAAGTGATTGAAAGAATCTGGGCTCGTGCCGGTGTACTGGTGGCCAAGATACGCTGGAAAAATCCTTGCCACGGAACGCGGCCAAAGGTCTACGCAGAGAAGCAGTAAAGTTTAACAAGCATTATAACAATTACCTCCGAAGGCTAAGTTGAGGTCCATTGTTAAAGAAACAAACAACGACAAAATCGATTTTTAATCTTGATGTTTTCCATCAGGTGGAAGTATTTTAAAAAAATAACAATATGTTAACATTCGTAATCAAAATTACTTTATGTTTATGCACGATATGATTATTACTCCCACTGGCAGGCAAAAATATCTCATTACCCATCACAGTCACAGTTTGCTTACTAATTCACAGTTCATGGTTGCAAAACTCTAGAATAGCATGATCCTCTTCAGCCACCGGCTACTGACGAAGTCCAGGTCTTGCGCAGATCTATCCAAGATACGCTAAAATTACGCTTTTACCTATGACAGTTCAGTGTCAACATTCGGACTATCAATATATTGTCAGTGGTCCAATAATAGCCTTCCCTTTTATCTGTTGCTTTTCCATCAGCTAGGCCTTAAGTATCTAGACGTACACCACATGTTCAAGGCCATGGGGTTTTTGCTCGTGAATTCCCAAAATTTTGGTATTAAAATCGTTTTGCCATCCTCAAACAAATTTGGCTAATCTTCGAACCAGGTCTCTGAGGGCGGTTATGACGTCACTATGAGGTGAATTTGTTATTGTTAAAATTATAATTATCATTACAATTATTATTATTATTATTATTATTATTATTATTATTATTATTATTATTATTATTATTATTATTATTATTATTATTATTACTGTTATTATCATTATTACTACTGTTACCCTATCTAAGAATTATTCAAGAATTAATCTTACCAACATCAACATTGTGTCTAGCCATACTCCTGTGTGCTGAACGGACCATATTCCCATCCATCGTTGATAGTTATCGGTAAAGCTTGTTACAGCATCATTTGTAAGTGCAAACGCCATGATTAACCACTGCGTAAAGAGAATAAAGAACAAAAAAACTCTTGTGCTAATTAAGCAAAGATTCTTTTAAGAAAATAACAGATAAAAGCTCTTGCATTGCATTGCATAATAATATATTATGCTTAATTATATATCATATATAAAACGTAAGATTACAATCATGAATGGCGTAGGTGATGATGATAATGATGATAACGACAATAATGATAATAATGATAATGATTAGGGTTAATAATAATAATAATTATATATCATATATAAAACGTAAGATTACAATCATGAATGGTGTAGGTGACGATGATAATGATGAAAACGACAATAAAGATAATAATGATAATGATTAGGGTTAATAATAATAATAACAATAATAATGTTGATGAAAAAGAAGGAGAAAGAAAAGGAGGAGAAGGAAGAGAAGGAGAAGCACAACTAAAAATAGTTAGAAAAGGAGGAGAAGAAGGAGAAGGAGAAGGACGAGGAAAAGGAAGAGGAGGAGAAGAAGGAGGAGGAGGAGATGGAGGAGGAGGAGGAGGAAAAAAAGAAGAAGAAGAAGAAGAAGAAGAAGAAGAAGAAGAAGAAGAAGAAGAAGAAGAAGAAGAAGAAGAAGACAAAGAAGTTGGTGGTGGTAATATGATAACAATGTACCAAAATAGTTGAAGTTACATCGCAACTGCTTATTTTAAAAAATTTTTACGTTTTACAAACCTTTTTTAAGCTCAACAAAAAGTAGTAATTAAAATATTTTGTTTTTATGTATTTTTTGAGATTTATAGTTTAAGCTCTTTGCAATTAGCCACTTTAGAAACGAGTTTGGGACTGGGACGAGATTAGGTTTGCAATGGTGCTTGGGATCGTTACAGGGGACAGCTTCTGAAAACATTAATACAAACACAACAGGAAAAGAAACAAAACACCGAAATGGTACTGCTGCGTTCGTGGTTGTAACAATATCAGCGACAACAACATTGAATTCTTCACGGGACTTACTTGCTTTTCGATGTTGTTAACTTTAAAATGAAAATAGAAAAAACATACTCAATAAATTAGGTCTTTAAAATACGCATTTATAAGCTCAAAAAGCATAGGAAATTACAACATAAAAGCTCCTGAACGAGACAGTATTACAACGCACTTTTGTCGAAGCTCAGCGAGTTTTCCTGTTGTTTTAGTGCCTCTGCAGTTAAATTCCTCTATTGGACTTCCAAGCTTTGCTCCTGAAAAATCTTCCTCTGCAAAAAAATCACTTTTGCTCGTGGTAATCTGATATCCGTACGCCTCA
Source organism: Palythoa grandiflora (assembly GCA_026546935.2). Classification (NCBI taxonomy): domain Eukaryota; kingdom Metazoa; phylum Cnidaria; class Anthozoa; order Zoantharia; family Sphenopidae; genus Palythoa; species Palythoa grandiflora. Next base: position 2,361 of record JAOCPT020600854.1, on the reverse strand, counting down.
AACACTGCACTTCGATAACTCTGTCCCTTGTAACAATCCCAAGCGCCTTTGCGGTCCCAAATTAGTCTTAGTCCCAAACTCGTTTCTTAAGTGGCCAATTGAACTTTATATCTCGGTCTTTTCTAGTTGTTTGGTAAAAAAAGAGGAAAGTGTATCTATTTCTAGCAAAATGGAGTTTGCAACGAGATGTTACTAGTGATTTCAAATGTGCAGTTTTTCATATAAACGTACCAGTCCTACAAGCATACACAGTAATTGGAGGACAGCAGTATACATGACCGACGTCAAACCACCCACAGCAGTATACAGCGCAGTGACGCAGGCCGACGCCACGATTGATTTCAACTGATCCATACCCAGGACTACGCGGGCAGCGGAACCGACCGTGGAAAGGATAGCCGCTGACCAGAGGATTTCTCCAAACAAGGCTGGAATGAACAGTATTGACCCCATACCTAGCCCAAACTGGTGTTGCAATGGGTCCAGCATAGTTATACAGTTTTTCGAGTGTATTCGTTTTGCAAACAAAGTTCCACCTGCAAGGTACAATAGAGCATCGATTTAGAAGCATCGGGAAAGGTATGCTGTGACTGCTTCTTTTTCATTTCTCCATGAAGTTTTGCCGTATTAAGACAGGAGACAATGTTGAAAACTAGATTTAGCCACGGTAACCAAAGCTCCTAAACAGGGTGGTCCATGTGCACTCATATGCATGGGTATACCATTAAAGTAACACCAGTTGTGCATTTATTTCCGGGTATACATCTGATATCATACCAACTGCCAGTTTATACACATTCTACAGTGTGACATTCTTACCATTAACTTACTTCCGGTAACTAAAAGAACGTTTAGCCCGAAAAACCTTTGATAAAATAAACTACAGATCAACACAAGCTGCATGCCATAAGACCTTCACTCCTAACTGCGCTTTTGCCACATTGTCGTGGATAAACTTAAAGCGCTAACCTTTTCATTGAAAAGAGAAATTACTGCTCACATCTGACAGGCTATAATGTTATTATTTCTGGTTTCATTTGTTCGATTTTAAAGGTCTTTATTATAGCTACTGTCTTCATTTTAGATTTTTATTGTGAAATGAAATGAAGTTAACGTTCCTAACACTTACCAATAAGTAAGCTCAGCGCATAACTGAATGGAACCTGGGCCCAGAGAAGGCCGCGACTTGGATCATACACACTCTGTGCTGCATCATGTATAAAATCCCCTCCTACCCACGTGGCTGCAAAACCAAAGCAGTTTCTAAATTAATAAAAAATACATTTATTTTCTTAAACTTATCCGCTGTCCAAGAAATCTGCTGCTTTGTTGTTTTTGTTTACTGTATTCAAATTATGCAAGAGCAGTTGTCAAGCTGATTAACGCGGCTGATACGTATTACCAGGGTTGTGTAGCGACATGCTTTTTATACTTTTTGGCTCAGCCTCGATCAGTGTAGAGAACCTACCAGAACCTGGTCGTACCAGAGCCTCGGTACACCAGAGTGTTTTACCATATCAATCGCAAACGTTATACCATATCAATCGCAAACAAAGGGTGCAACACAAAATGCCGTCATAAATAATAACACCACTTTGCTACGTGACAGTATCATTAAACAAGACACTTTTCCCGGCTTGTTTCATTTGGCTCAGCTGCTCCGGCTTCTACTGGGGGGGCTAACCTGCGATGGATTAGTTATCGTACAGGGGGAGTCAACAACTATCATCCGTTTACACTACAGAAACCGGAGATAAGCACCGACTCTAATGAGTCATTAAGCTCATAAAAAGAATTAGTATTTTCTTTAAAGAGCTTCTCTAAAGAGTTGCATTTTAAACAAAAAAAGTATATAAACAGGTAAGGGTTACAGCTGGGAAACTGGGAGGAGCTATCTTCCCCCTGTAAATGAATACTTCAGATTTTTGGATGGACCTTCAATACATACCCGGCTTTACCACTCGAGGTGATTGGTTGCGTGGAATGCCTTCCCCTACCAATATTTGGGTATGTTTGTTTTAATTCTGTATTTTGTAGTTCAGGAGATTCTCAGTGTCAAAATATTGAAAGTTTCCAAGAGAGGTGGTGAGTTGCGTGGAACGATCTTCCCATTAGTTCCTATACCGAGGTCAAAGTTTTGAGTCCCTCTTCAAGACTTTAAAATTGATGAGTAATACTGAAAGTCATGCAGTTTGGTTTATTTGATAATTATTTTCACTTCTACAGCTGTTTCAGCCTCGAATTTTCGGTTTATACTTTTTGGGACGCTGTGGCTCGGTTTATAATAATAATAATAATGATGATAATAATAATAATAATAATAATAATAATAATAATAATAATAATAATAATAATAATAAT
>JAOCPT020600766.1:0-10242 GCA_026546935.2 Palythoa grandiflora | reverse complement strand
CAATCTGGATTCCGGATTCCTTTGACTGGATTCCGGATTTCAACCATTGGTGAAGTGGATTCCAGCAATCTGGATTCCGGATTCCTTTGACTGGGTTCCGGGTTTCAACCATTGGTGAAGTGGATTCCTGCAATCTGGATTCCGGATTCCTTTGACTGGATTCCGGATTTCAACCATTGGTGAAGTGGATTCCAGCAATCTGGATTCTGGATTCCTTTGAATGGATTCCGGATTTCAACCATTGGTGAAGTGGATTCCAATAATTTGGATTCTTGAATCATTTGACTGGATTCCGAATTCTACCCATTGGTGAGGTGTATTCCAGCAATTTGTGTTCTGGATTCCTGAAATTGGATTCCAAATTCCAAACCTCATCCGGATTTCGGACAAAAAACTATATATCAGATTTCCAATTTCAGGTTATTTTAAATGGGACAAGTAATGAATGTTGCTACTGTGATGCTTTATCGCAATTGCGAAATTAGTCAAAAGGTTTTTATAAAAGGCCAGAGCTTGAGTCGTAGAAACTAAAACCAATTATTTCCAACCCTCTCCGCAGGCCTTATAACGGAATACGTGTATGACTACCAGGTAAACTTTCTCCCATCTCCGAGCTGCCAGTGCAATCGCTGTATGAGCGCTCGTAATGCCTACAACGCGTTGACTAGCCCCGATGAGCTCAAGTTGCATGATCGTCGTTACTCTGGATTCTCTTCACCTGAGGACTATGCGCCCGGTAAGTCGTCGTCTAAAAACAGAACGTGAAATTAAAAGACTGTTTTTAGAATTCTTGGGACTAGAAGGACGTGATAACAAAAATATTGTCAGTTTTTGCTTACCTCCAAGGAGGAACATTTAATGGTTTTCTGTCCTTGAAGCTTAAGGCGGAGAAAGTAAAACACTGATAAGACACAGAAAGAAGTAAACAGCAAACTAGAAATATATTTTTTCTGAGTCGTCGTCGTTGGCGTTGCCGTTCTCGTTGCGTAAGCCCCCTAACGACCTTCATCTGCTAACACTACAGAAACGAAACGAAACGAAGAAACGTTTTAATCTTCCCCACTAACAATTTTGTTCTCAATTGATTTCGGTTAAAAATGCGTCTGCAAGGATGAGAAAGAAAGACCTTTCAAAGTCAGAAATGAAATTCAATCTGGCTGTCAAGGATTTTTAAGGATGAATCAGGTTGAATTGATTTTATATCGTCTAACATTTGTTATGTCCTTTTAACAAGTGAAATAAAGACATTGTCATTATCATTACCGTTACCGATACCGTTATCGTTATCGTCATCGTCATCTTTATCGTTATCGTTACCGTTACCGCTACCGCTATCGTTATCGTTGTTGTTAGAAGTTGCAAAGTGAAATAGCGAATGTAAATCAATTAATGTGAATTTTTCATTGTGAACAAAATTCATACTTATATCAATTTTTCCTTTCACAGCAGAAAAGCGGCACAAGCAAACCGAGCAGAAAATGGCTGAGGACATACGTGTGTTGGCCAATGACGTCAGGGAGCGAGAAGTGACCGAGCAGAACCAGGAGGACTGGAAATACTTCGCTATGGTGATGGATCGACTGTTCTTCTGGCTTTACGTCACCACAATTTTTGTATCAACGCTGTCCATTTTCTTGCAAATCCCTCCTCGAACCTCTTCCTACTTCTAAACGTCTGTTGTTTATCTGGAGTTTCTTTTGCTTCAGAAGAAAGTAAAGAAGAAAACATCTTGTTTAGATATCTGCCAGCCACACTGAGGGTGGATTCAACGTGTTCTCTTACGTCATAGGAATAAATTAAATAAATTAGAATTTTAATCCGCTGTGCCAAACCACGTATTTCGAGACGCTGTGAGCATTGAGTACATCGCAGTTTTGTGTTCGACATTCTTAGAATGTTATTATTGATAGTTGTATTGTTATAGTATACGCTAATAAATACAGCTACAACTACTACTAATAGCAATAGTAATAGTAATAATAATAATAATGATAATGAAATGATAATGATAATGATGATGATGATGATGATGATGATGATGATGATGATGATGATGATGATGATGATGATGACCTTTATCGTGATCGTGATAATGATAACAGTAATGATGATAACAATATTGACACTGTCCTATTTCTATTACTATACACCACAGTTACTACTGATATTACTAATTGTACATTTGCGATGAACGTGACGAAAATGTTTGGCGATAGATGAGGAGGAGTATTTGTGTTCTTCTACACATTGATGAAAGTGACGACTTTTGTAACCAACATAACCTGCATAGCACAGGTCACAGTGAAACTTATAAACTAGGCGCTGTTGGTTGACAAGGGTCGGCTTAAACTTGTGTGGTTTGAGTTCTTGTTTGATCTTTTTACTGACTGTTAAACACTGGCTGCACGTTGACACGAATTTTGTTGCTTAAATGTTTTAGCATTTTATTGGTTTCTGAGAATGGTGGCAGAGTTTTGATCCTAAAATTGGAGAACAATGACATTGTCTAAATTGTCATGTACGCGTTGCAAATTGAGGAACAGAAGTATTCTAGGCTTTCACAAAGCTGTATAAAAGGGAAAAAACCTGCTGCTGGAATCCAAGCCTTAAGTCAGTTTTCTTATAGATTGTTCATCTTATTTTTGAACCGATTTGAGGATAACAAACTTGTATTCAGTTTCACTTAGTACAATGTATCCAAATACAAAAAGTATCATTGTAAAAGTCAGTCAGTTAAAAAAGTAATTTGTCTTTTTAATTGCTTTATTGTTTTCCATTTTTCCTGTTTAAGTTTTAGGTAATGCTCCATAATAGGAATACCGTTGATGCTTTACATATATATATAGTCATAGATAATTTCTTCAACTATCTTTTGAGCCAAAGCCAAAATTTAATCGTGTAGCTTATAAAAAACTATCACCCTTGGCATTGCTGAATCTCGATCACTATAATTATATGGATTCAAGCATTTGCAGTGTATTATACAATGAAAACGCTGGGTGTTATGTCGCATGGCAGAGGCTTAAAGTTGATGTCCGGCCTCCTCTGGCCAACAGAAACTTGCAGCCGAAACCAAAGCTGGACTTAATGAGCTAGTTCCTCAAAGCCTGTTGTTGCACGGTTACACAAACCTTCCATTTAGTAATGTCATTAAATTCAAGGTTTCTAAATACTTTCTTAATACAAGTGATTGAAACCCACAGTTAAACGTTTTCCTTAAAACATGGCAACAATTAGTTAATGCTAATGCTTCTGTCAATTCCAACGCGCCCTAAAAAACTAATTATAGGAGAGATTTTAAATTGTTTGAGAAAACACATATTGAATGACACGTAATTGCAAAAACGATACAGTTTTCTTTTCCAGCTCTAATTAAAAGCTTTTTTCCTTTTTTAGAAAGTAAACTTTCTTTCCCACGGAACATTTAATAGTCGATAATGTCTGGTGAATTTGAGAAAGCAATGTTTTCAGAGAATTTGTTAAAACTAAATTGGACTATATATGCCAGGCAGCTTTGTTGACATATCGCCTATCTGAAACGTGAAATTTCCCCACTTAAAAGACGTGTCCTTCACGTGTGAGACACTATCTATATAGTCTTACGCTATTTACAACAAAATTTGGCTCTAAAATTATTATAAGTAGAAACTACATAAATATGAATCAAGTAAACATCGAATTAAGAGTTCGCTATAAATTCGTTTTGATGCACTTTTACTTAGCAAAGCCGAAAGTTTTTGAAAACGAACCTCCAGTCTAAGTTGCGAAGCAACAGCATGGTTAACACAATCAATAGACAATACGTTCACGTGATGAGCCGTCTGTTAAAGCTGCGAAATGACAAAAGACCGTAACTGCAGCAAAACTGGTTTTGTAATATTAACAATAATTAATGCAAAAAGGAGTATAAAACTGATGTTTCTGACACTTGTGAGTCAGTATTATATATTTTCTTGTGTTTACTGAAGATGAACCAAAACAAAAGCTACCACAGAGATTTTGAGCTTTTAGGAAATATTCTTATTAATTTTTTTGCCGCTTCTTTTGACAAACACTTCTTCGGCTTCTTTAGAACATTCAAGCTCAAATTCAGTCCGAAACCTTGTTGATTTTTCGTTGTAAAAATGAGGTCTTTTGACGATTATTTTGTAAAGCTTTATTAAAAACATAGCACCTGAAGAGTAAATTCGCTGAGAGTTACAGTTGATGACAGATTAATTTATTAGCCTCAAGTCAGACACTCCATGTCCTTCAACTGTGAGCTCTCCTAAACATCGCTTAAATGTAGTTTCATTGAATACCTTAACGCATTCGTAAAACAGCAAAGAAAGAAGGCCTTCATTCCTGTCTAGTTTTATCTACCAAAGTATAACGAAATTAATTCGAGATTTAAAAAATTCTGGTCCGCCTGCCTAAAAAAAGGCCATTAAGCATTAAGTTTACGCCGCTTATTACAAGATGGGCTCTATAATTGTGTCATTACATTAAGTTTACACCATGAGAAATAGGCATGTGCTGTTTTGTTCTGTCGCTTTCATAAAAGCGGAACTTCTAAGAAGAAACAATACCTTAATATATTAGCACGCGTAGCGTGAGGCGAAAAGTCTTGAATAAAAAGACAAGCTTGACGTAATAGAAAATTTAAAATCAATTTCATACAACCGTATTTTCTGTTAATTGATTTTAAGTAGCCTTTATCCGCCGTGAATAGTTCCCCGACGAGATTCATTACCAAGACATTCCGTTTAAATAAACAAACACAAGAGGATATACATCTATAGGGTGTGTATATATAAAATAATATCTAAAGATGTAAGTTACAGTAGTTCGCTATATGCTCCCCTCAGCTGTTGAGCGAGAAGAAACTCAAAGATGTTCAAAAACTACGAAACCACTTCCCACGAAATCTACAACAGAAAATTTAACAATTTCCACCCATGCCATGAGGCGGCTTGGATTGAGCAAATCGATTACACCTCGCAAAATACCAGAAGTCATTTCTCTGGCCCATACTCGATAAGATCGATTTTATCAAGATCCTCAAACTCAGAGCTCGGAGTTTATGCAGGAAATGATCGGCTTGAATATCCTGTAAGAGATCAGAACAACAACGATCACTTTTTCCCTTCGTTTTCCTACTCTCCTTTGTTCTACAAGGAGGGGACGCACAGGAAAGCCAACGTAGACGAAATTGAACCCTGTTCATCAAGATTTTGTACTCCCGCTAATAGTTCACGATGGCTCCTCGAGAAAGATGGTAAGTTTATCATTAGATATTAGGTGATTTATTTTTACGACAAACTGTTTTTGCCGTGCCACCTATGCAGCTGAGAAGACTGAAAGAATAAAATGGTGACTGCGATAATTAAAAACAGCCCGCTCTAATCACAAGCCAGCGACACACAGAAATTGAAGGACACAGAACTAAAAGAACTTGTTCAATACAATACCACGACGGAAATTTTATCTTCAAGCATTCAGTGAAAAGAGCTAAACACTGCAAATAGTTATACGCAGCGAGACTCAGATGTACTTTTTAAACCTTAGCATATCTGATTTTTCTTTTTGCGATACGGAGAAATCTAGTTCAATTTATCAATAATTATAAATTTCAGAAGTTTTTGACTACAAGGCTTTAACAGCCGGAGTGTGGCCTTTATCTTTCCTTGGATTTTCACTTACTTTTTATCGCAGTTTTCAAATCATTCTGTCGAGGGCACTTACACCTTTATAACTAAAGTAAACATAACTAAAGCTTTTACTCTTGGGATTCTCAACTAAGGACTCAGTGCATGCGGTATTGACTAATTCCATGCACTACCTGCAAATGAGAAGTAAATTTAAAATACGTCCCATATTTCATGTTCGGTGCTTCCAGACAAAAAAGAATTATGTTTTAAAATGTTTTAGTCTACCTTTTTTAGACAAACTAACTGAAAAACCTGCCATGTCGCCGTATGCCTCCTGACGCATTATATAATTCATGTTACTGTAAATTGAGCCAATTTGGTAGTTGCATTTCAGAATTTCGTTTAGTTAAAAATTCGTCTTCCTGTGGAAATGAGGCCAAGCAGACGAATAAATACTACCTCCACGAACAATCTGCTAAGTTCATCATTCTCAGACAACCTTTGCAAATTTTTCGCTCTTTTTACAATAGATGCAAAACACTAAAATTGGATGTCGATAAATTGGTGTTCGGCATGCGAATTGTTTATATTGTATACTCAGTTCTAAATTAAAGCGGGGAACATTGGGCCAGCAATTAACAAATAGCTACATTTTCAACTATACTTCTGATTTAAACACTTTCAGTTAAGAAAATTGGGGAAAGGTTTTCTGTCAGTCACTTCTATACTTGGCTTTCCGTTTTATCAAACAATTTTTAAAAACTTCACAAAAAATCAAAAAAGTTTATATCTTCCGGAATCGGAAAAGTTTGGTGTTTCGAAGATTTTATGTAATAAAGAACTATCAAAATTTAACAAGGATATTCAAATTTTTAAAACTAAAACATCTCCTCTCCTCCAAGGCCTTTAGTGAACTGTTAATCTTAATGACTTGGCACAATGCTGCCAACAGAAAAAGAACACTGATATATAGATAATTTTTGTGAAGTTAAACAAAGATTTTTAATATATACCTGAGGTCATTATGCTTTTTTTGATCAAATAAAAACAGTTACATTATACTTTTTAATAAGAACCGACGTAATAAACACAAAAGCTGAAATCTCCTAAAATTGAGAACAAAGTGTAGCAATGTTCATATCTATTCCATTTTCATAGTGTCCTCCTAATAAATAATAACTGTTTTGTACTCATAGAGTTTTGTACAAATTTCAATTGGCAAACATCCAGTCTCGTACGTGTTGTGAGTTACGCCGATAATTGATGATCAATTTACGCTAATCAACTTTTTCTCAGAGCAAAGCGGTTGCTCATTAAAGCTAAATCGGTGTGAAAAATTACCTAAAGAAGTTTTGAATTCCCAAAAATATTGTAAAAGTTTTAACTTTATATTTTAAAATCCCACGATGGCCAATATGAGAAAGTAAATCGTCAAAAAGTATTTATTGAGCGTGTGAACAAAATTTTACAGATTTTTTTAAAAAATTAAAATGAAAATAGAATAATTAAACAAAAGTGTAATTAGTTTCAATGAAACTATCATCTCAAAAATTGCCAAAAGCTCCATGACAGTCCGAGTCGCAAAAAATGTTTTTATATTTTTTCTGTTGTTCAACTTTGTTACAACTGGAGTTATTGTTTCAATCGAGCAAGATACATATTACAAAAGAAATACTGTAGAAAGAAAGCATTTTAATATTTTTATAGCGCATATTCCTACAAAATTGAAGAGCGCCTTACAAAATGTTATCTTTACAAACAAAATAGTTAAAACTCGTGAGGTTTTTAGCGAAATAGTTTTTCAACTAAATTCTAAACGTTTTTAAAATCGAAATACGGCTATTATTTATGTTCTAATGAAGTACGTTTTGTATTAATTTGGATATATAGTCAATTTTAATCAGTAACTGTATTTTGGCAAACGGTAAGCTTTGCTTTCGTTAACAAGATTTAAAATATAGCTAAAACATTGATGAAACAAACTTTTAAAAAGTTTTAAATGAAAACAGGCGTTTACAGTATTAATTGCACTCTAATTGCTGCCCAATAGACTCGGCATTCGTACTCTAAAGTCTAATCTATCTGCATAAAACGTTCAAGAGTGCTGGGAATTAATACAGTGGCACAGAAGTTATTCTGCGTTGATTATCCGGAAAAGCACGTCACGCGACAAATAGGACTGGAGCGACCGGCAGATATCAGGAAATGTGCTTAATTCTTAGTATAATTGATACAACAAAAACAGCTTCCAAACTTTTGTTTGATTAAGGCCGTTTCCCAGGGGACTTAAAATCAAAATATTCTCATTTTGTTAATTTGGGCGCAATTCTGTGGAAACGCTAAGTTACACTACTGATTTTAGTTTTAAGAAATGCACAACATCAATCACACTTTTCGTTTGTTGAATTTCAAAGCACTTTTAATACTTTTCCTTTTTTTCAAGATTTCTGTTTTGTCGTTTTCCTGAAGAGGAACCGTCTCCCTGTGATCTGTCAATCGTCTCTCAATTTTTAATAACTTTGTTTGTCGAAGATAGCGCCGATCCTAACAGATATATGGCAAAAGGTTTTATGCCTTCACAATTTTTCTACATGTAAAACTATTTTTTTCTAGTTTCTGTTTTTACTGGAACAAAAAAATAGGATATAAGGGAAAAAAACGGATTGACTTTAGTTCAATAAGGATTATTTCATAACACGAAAGAATAACATAAAACATTAAGTATTCTGAAGGGATTGTTTGTACGTTTTCTTATTGCACACAAATCCTAATCTAAAAATAGTTTTTCTTTTACTATTGTCTCGGGGTGAAACTGAATGTGGAGAAATGAACTTTCAAACCTTTCATTATTTATGGCTTCCTTACACTAAAACATTTACAATTTACCCAATTAAGTTTTAATTTAACTAAATCAGATATGGCAGGCAAAGTTTATTCAGTACTTTTTCAGTTTTGGGTACTCGGAACAAAACACACGCGCAATGATCATCCATTGCAATTGGTATCTTAAAATACGTAGCAAATTATATTAAAGAATGGTTTGCGTAAGAACTGGAAAGATAACATTTGATTGGACCTGCGGCAATTGGCTCCATTTACCCATGGTGAATTTTTCTTAACTCGGCCAAAATGTGATAAGGCCAAACAAAATAATATGCGTGGTTCCGGTCACATTATTACTCTGAAAAAATTAGGGTCGGACGGTCGGAATTAATATTTTATTTTATTTTTAAATTTTATTTTTTAAAAATGGAATTTTTCCTTGAATATATTAAATAAACATTTATATTACCACGCAGATGTTCATGGACAACAACATCCAGATGCTTTTAATTCAAACATGGTTCTGTGTAGCTAGAATAAACATATAAACAGTTTTGAAATGAACAAAACGTAGTATAAACGAAAACACGCTGTTTGATATGTATAGAACTAGATTCCACATATCTATTCATGTCCTAAAACATATACACCAATTCTTTGTCCTGTCAAAGTTGATTGAATATGTGTCTCAACATTTGCTGAGCGGAATGCTGGTATACTTTTTTGTCGCTTTCTTGTGGTGGGGACATTGCTTTATCATCAGACTAAATATTCGGCTGCAGACCAAGCTAGAAAGCATGGCGGTTGCTGCTATTTTTGCCGTCTGGAGACGAGATCTGAATCCGACAGTATCCAGGCCAACACGTCAGACATGTTAAAGGCAGCACGAACCAAAAAGTGGATTAAATACTTTTAAGTAACTTAAAAGTTTCTAAACTTTATTTAGCAGGATTTAGTTTAAATAATGTAAAAAAAACAGTTGCAGAAGAAAACAAATTTTCAAACTGAAATATGGCAGACAGGCAGAAAAAGCAATAAAATATTTCAGGGTCGGCGAATTTGCACTAGAAAATTTAGGGTCGGTCGTGTGACCGGAACCACACATATTATTTTGTTTGGCCTAAGCGTAATAACTCCGTTTAAATGATGCATGCACAATAAAGATAAACAATTTTTGTTTTGGTCATTTCTCCTTTAATACATACCATCAATGTTTTGACACAGACGGCAGACTAGAGAGTTAGCAATTATGGTGTTATATTTAATTCGTAAAAAGTATTAATTTTTTCTGTTGAAAAAATTAGCCTTGATGCTTTTCATTACATTCAAATCCTCAATATAACACAGTAAATTGGGTTCGGGAAACTTCGTCACTTCATCACTGTGACTGATGCCACTTATGGAGCAACCCTTCTGAAGGCATTAACGCCAAGAAACTGAAGAATCTCTCGTCGAAACTGCCTCTTCCTGAAGCAGTATATAACAGGATTACATGTTGCTCCAACTTGAAGGAGAACTGATATAACAAACCATGCATTGTACATTCCGTTACTTTCAGGTAGCCTATTACGTAAAACAACAGCGACACATATTGGTAAGTAACAGGCAACAAACACTACAACGATTATCAATGCATCTTTGGATGCTTTGAGATTTTTTAATAATCTTCCTCGCTGTTCTTCACCATCTAGGTTGTTGAAATTGATAACATTATGCTGTTGGGCTATTTGAGACCTTTGATGTTTAGCGATACGATATATTTGGTATTGCTGTTTGGTAATTAATCCAA
>JAOCPT020600689.1:0-10243 GCA_026546935.2 Palythoa grandiflora | reverse complement strand
CTTCTTCTTCTTCTTCTTCTTCTTCTTCTTCTTCTTCTTCTTCTTCTTCTTCTTCTTCTTCTTCTTCTTCTTTTTGCCATGTATGAGCCAGAAAACAGCTAGTCGCTTTATTTGTTTTGCATTTTGAAACGTTAAATAAAATCGTCGATAAATAATGATTTCCATATCATTTCATAGAAAATCTTAACCCCTATATACAAGAAAACCTAACTTTAATAATTTAACTGTACCTGAGACCTTGAAGTGATCGTGGTTGCCTTGCATTGACGGCTGAAACAAAAAATAACTTTGCTAAAGTTAAACCTTTAGCTGGAGGCAATATTGCAGCTTTCCTAAATTGCTTAAAACTGATTAAAACTTGTGGTTACTTTTCCAAATTCTTACGGCTATGGTAATTTGTTATTACACCTTTACGAGTTTATTTTAACTCGCCGACGCATTAAATAATTCCTTTAAAAACTATTTACCTAATTAAAACTTGTATCAATCCCGGGGGAAGGGCGTAATCCCCATATCGGAGTGATGAAGAGTGCTCGTAGAGTTTTCAAAGAAAAATCAAGGTTATTGACAAAAATCTAGTGCAAAGATAAAACAAGCAAGTTTTATTTCTTCGGTTTCCACCTGCTTTGCTATGAAGTTGAACATCTTCACGCCATCGTACTTTTTAGAGTACTTTTTCACATTTCCGACAAGCATCTCTATCCTCTTCACCCCGAAGTACTTCCCTTCTTCTTCTCCTTCCCCTTCCCCGCTTCTCCCGCTCCCACTCCCCCTCTCCCTTTCTGGGGTAGTCAGAGTTGCTAAACCAATGCTAAATGCGTGTTTATACTATAGGCGCAGACGCAGATGCAAGCGCAAGGACATTCACATCAGCGACGCAAGTGATGCAAGCTGCGCTGGCGAAAATTGTTTTGGGCTTGCGTCTGCGTCTGCGTTTCTGTTTGCGTCATCCCCATTCACACTTGGAAATTTTTGAAGCAAGAGCAAACGCAAGCGCAAGGTGTGCGCAACAAAAAGGAAATTTTCCCTTTTCTTGCGTCTGTGTCAAGTTACCTTCACAAGGCGTGTTCACACTAGCGACGCAAATGCAAGCGCAGATGCAGACGCAAGAGCAATAAAAACAAGTGTGAATGTAACTTGACGCAGACACAGACGCAAGAAAAAGGAAAATTTCCTTTTTTTTGCGCACACCTTGCGCTTGCGTTTGCTCTTGCTTCACAAAGTCCCAAGGATGACACAAACGTAGACGCAGACGCAAGCCCAAAACCGTCTTTGCCTGGGTAACTTGCATCACTTGCGTCGCGGGTGTGAATGTCCTTGCACTTGTGTCTGCGTCTGCGCTTGCGTTTGCGTCTCTAGTGTAAACACGCCTTTAAGATCTGTTTCTTACATTTTCGATAATGTCAGCAATAAAAATAAAAACATTTGTTTGATTCACAAGCTACTGACTGGCGAGTTTCCAATCACAAATAAAGGTTTTTACCTTTGCTGCTCTTCCTTTGTTATCAATTCGTAAATTTGTGTTCAAAGGTGTAACGCCGTTGAGGAAAATAACTCCTGGACCACCAACTTCAGAGGCGGAGAGGCCACCATAGGCAAATGCTCTGTCACTATGGAAATTACCAGACTGATAATTCACCGTGATGCGCCCTCCAGCTCCGCCGCCACCGCCACCGTTGCCATCTCCACCCAACGCGAATATCCTCCCGTTACCAAGGAAACGGTTGCAGTTCACCCATAACGATCCTCCACTACCGCCTCCAGCATTGGTGCTCTGAGAAGAAAATGAAAACATGAGACAAGTACTGATAGGGTATGCTGGAATATACTTAGATATGACTTTTTAAATTTGCCTTACAATATTTCGAAAGGAAATATCTTCGTGTAAGCCATACATTCCTGTGATCATGAGACAATCTATCGCTTATTTGCGCAAATAAGCAACTGTTCACTTTAACGGAAGTGGAATATGAGCTGTGCAGCTACGTAAGTCGGGAAAAGGGAAAAAAATATTTTTAACGAATTACACACTCTAAAAATAGAGACCAAGATCTCTAATCAACTTGCGGCTTCTCAGTACTACCACACATATGTAATGAATCATTAACATGAATTTCTATGTAATAAACACCGGTAGCACCTTATACTGTAAATTAATCTACTAACTGTCCACATACTAAAGGGTGGCAAACTGTTAACACACTAAAAGAAAAATCTTTGCTCATGAAAGGCGCAAAGAGTTTATTTATGGCAATCATTAATAATAGTACAGGGAAATTCGAAAAAGCTTCTTATCAAACCTTTCTATCTCAACCCTACAAACGTCAAGTGTGCTTAAAATCAAGTCGTTAGACGTACCTGAGCCGATTGTCCATTCATCTGAATAGTACCTTGTACTTCCAGCGTCTGCCTAAGGAGAATTTCAATTCTCCCTCCTCCCCGTCCTCCTCCTGTATTGCCCACACCGTTTCCGCCTCCACTACCCCATCTGCCCGGACGAAAAATGTTTCCATAAGGTAGGTTATAGGCTAGAGTCGTTCCTTTGCCACCACGCCCTCCGTGGCTCGCTCCTGAAGCACCCGAGGTTGAGGAGGTACCTGTCCCAGGCCCGCTAGCACTAACTGCTCCACCGTGTGAAACGTCAATAACCCCTGTGGATCCAATGGTAAAAGAATCCGCCACAAAATAAAGAGATCCGGCTTCGAGTCGACCGTTAACTACAATACGACTCATATATATTGTCGAGTTTACTGTTCCAAAATGAGGTGAAACTGGTGCTCCTCTATAATTGATATGAACTCTGCCTCCATTGTCAATTGTCAGACTTTTTCCCCATAGCCGACCTTCGGGAGGAATCGGTACGAGAGTCTGTAACAATCCAGTGCTTGTAATGTATAGGACGTCTATATTCAAGGGTAAAGAACTTGCAAAGTAAAATTGGCCCGAAACTGTCAGGTCATCCCACTTCGGAGGTGCTGTTAAGTTTCCAATTCGGGAAATACCACTGACGAAAAAGCGAGAGCAAAAAATTGTCGTCAGTACTTGTGTTTCCACAGTAAGCGTGCCTTTCGAGTTTACACGTATTGAGTCTGTTCTCGCTCTTGATCTGCCCTTTAAGACAAATCCTCTCAGAGCTTTCAATTTTCCGTCAACAGTAATCCTGTCTATCCGATATGAACCGATAGGATAAAACTCTAGGTTCCCCAACTGTCCTACAGACACAGCCTTCCAGCCAAAGTCACCAACTGACATTTTTTGAGTTATCAAAATTCCATTTACAGTCACTGTGTCCGCAAGAACCTCTGAAGTGTCATTTACTCGCGTGTACGGCCTTGAATTTGACTGATCCAACAAAACTTTGCCACCTGCTTCAATGTAAATCGAAGTCACAAAAAGAGAATCCCTTCCACGCAAAAATATTGTTCCTTCCACATACATCTGCCCTTGGATAGTAACTCGATTGATGTTAAAAATGTCAACTGGGAGGAATCTGAAATATGCGCTAGTACCAACTAACAGACTATTCCAACCTGGTTTAATCTTCAGTTTTTGAGCACTCCATCTTCCGTTGTTCACCACATCTTCAACCTGAACTTCAGAGAAGTCTTGTGGAGGATTGTTAGGACGAGATGGTGGTTTTACATCAAATTCCACATTGCCACTGTTGCCAATAGTTAAAGAATTAGACAAATTCGAGCTTCTGCCGTTTATTACTATCGGGCTTTCCACTGACAGCTTCCCGTTTATGGTTACATAATCAATTGGGTAGTCACCAACGGCAATAAGCGAAAACACAGCCGTTGCATCCACAGTCAATCGTTGCCATCCCAACCCAATGTCCATCTTTCTAGCCGTCCACTGTGCCCTGGTGTTCAAGGTGACCGTATTGGCATATACTTTCGATGTATCATTGAGTTGAACATTAGGTCGAGATGGGGATAAATCAAACTCAACTGAAGCACCAGGCCCTAAAAGAACAGCAGTGACAAAGGTTGAGCTCTTACCACGCAGGAATATCGTACTTTCAACCTCGAGTCTTCCATTCACGGTAACTGAATCTATTTCATAAATATCCACGGGAAGCATTCTGAAAGTGCCTCTAGGTCCAACAGACAAACTTGACCAACCTGGTCTAATCTTTAACTTTTGAGGATACCACTGTCCATTAATCGTCACCGTTACCGCCCTTAATTCTGAAAAGGTCTGTAGTTTAGTGTTCAGGCGCGTTTGTGGAAGATCAAATGATGCAGTAGCTCCTTCAGCTACAACAAAAGAATTTATGAGCGCTCTACTTCTACCTCGCATTAATACAGTACTTTCAACAAAAAGCTGGCCGTTTATAAGAACGTCGTCAATTGGATAGTCCCCGATTGGAAGAACTTTCAACTGGGCTCTTGTGCCTACTGTCAGTCTTACCCAGCCAAGTTCAATTGCCATCTTCCTTGCGACCCAAATAGCATCTGTTTGCAGCTCTACCATATTAGCTTTAACTTCTGACGTATTGTTTTGTTTCGCGTTTGGACGGGATGGTGGTAAATCAAACTCTACCTTTGCGTTCGGGCCAAGGATAATGGAGCTAACAAACATCGAGGTTTTTCCATGCAGTGAAATATTGCATTCAACTTGAAATTGCCCATTTACTGTGACAGTATCAATTGGATAATCCTCAACCGGTAAAACTTTAACCAATCCACCATTTCCGATAAAAAATCTTTGCCATCCTGGTTTAATACTCAACTTCTGGGCTAACAACACACCATCTACCGACACTTGGTCAGCTCTTATTTCGGAAAAACTTTGCGGAGGAGAGTTTAATGTTCGTGATGGCGGTAAGTCAAACTTTACCACTGCTCCGGACCCAATCGTCACAGAACGTGTCAACAAAGCGCTCCTTCCACGAATCACAACTGTATTTTCGATCAAAAACTTGGAATCTGAGTTTACAGCTATTACATCGATGCCATAATCACCAATGGGTATGACTGAAAAGGTAGCTCCCGAACTGATAGTCAACCTTTGCCATCCTATACCAACCGCCATTTTCCTAGCAACCCACTGAGCATTGTTCTGCAAAGTGACAATATGGGCATGTAAAGTAGATGTATCATTTCTTATTGAATGGACACGAGTGGCCGGTAAATCGAATTCCACTGAAGCCGAACGACCAACAGTAAATTGTTGAACGAAATCTTGGATTTTTCCCCTAAAATAAATGTTTTTCTCCACTTGGAACTGTCCATTAATTGTGACTGTATCAACTGCGTACTCTCCAATCGGAAGAAGCTTTAGAAATCCCTTCGATCCAACAACTAGACTTTTCCAACCAGGACTTATAGCAAGATTATGAGCAATCCATGTTCCATCTACTGTCACTGCATATGACGACACTTCAGAGAAATTTCTTGCAGGTAAGTGAGGTAGCGAAGTTTGCAAATCAAACTCAACACGAGCTCCTTGGTTAACATTTATGTAACTATTAGCATCAGTAGTACTGCCTCGCAGTGTTATCGTGCTGTTTACCATAAGCTGTCCACTAATAGAAATGCGTTCTATCTCATATACACCAATAGGAAGAATCGTCACCTGAGCACCAGAACCTATGTTTAGACTGTTCCAACCTGGTTCGATATTAAGTTTATTTGCACTCCAAATTCCATTTATGGTTACGTCTTTAGACTTTACTTCAGATACATCGGTAACTGGCAAATGAGGTCGCGTAGATGGAAGATCAAAAATGACTTTGGCCCCTGAAGTAACAAGAAAGGATGTCATTTGTGCTGACGATTTACCGCGCAGAGATATTGTACTTTCTACGAGCAACTGTCCTTTTACAATTACCGAGTCAATTGGGAAAGTTCCAATAGGGAGGCAACTCAATATTCCTCCAGTTTCTACAAGTAAACTCTTCCATCCAGGAACGATAGCGAGTCGGCGTGCTATCCAAGTACCTTTTACAGTTACTGCGTAAGAGGAAGTTTCAGAATAGTTCTGTAATGGTGTGTGTTGCAGAACTGGTGATAAATCATATTCGACGCGAGCACTTGGACCTACCACAAATTGGCTGTTATCATTTGATATGCTGCCTCGCAAGACTATGGTACTGCTTACCAAAAGTTTACCATTAACGGTAACACTTGCAACATTATACTCTTCTATTGGTAATAATGTCATGGCTCCCCCTTGTCCAATGTTAAGACTTCGCCAACCAGGTTTGATTTTAAGTTTGTTAGCAGACAAAAGGCCATTTACAATAACAGAGTTAGCCTGCATCTGGGACACATCGCTCTTGGGAATATGAGGCCTAGTTGGTGGCAGATAAAATGTTGCCTTCGCACCAGACCACACAGTAAACGAATTCATTAAAGCAGAACGTTTCCCTCGTAATTCGATGTTACTTTCCACAAGAAGCTGTCCTTTGACGACAACAGAATCAATCGGGTAAGAACCAACCGGAAGGAGCCTCACCAAACCATTGGTATCTACAATCAGGTGCTGCCAACCACGGGCAATCAAGAGTTTTCTTGCTATCCAAGTACCTTGAACTGTAACGGAATATGATGAGGTTTCGGAGTAGCTTTTGGACGGTATATGTAAAGGAAAATATGGTAAATCAAATTCAACATGTGCATTCCTTCCGATGAAGAACCTACTGTCATCGTTGGTTGAGCTACCACGCAATGCAATTGTACTATTCACCAAAAGACGTCCATTAACAGTTATATCTGTGATGTTGTAATCTTCAATCGGTAAAACTATCATAGTTGCTCCATATCCAATAGTTAAACTTCGCCATCCCGACTGTATTTTCATTTTATTAGCTGTCCATCGACCATAAATGTTTACATCAATTGCAGCTACTTCTGAAATGTTGCTCATCTGAGTGTGGAGGCGTGAAGGGTTTAGATCAAAGATTACTCTCCCCGTTACGTCAATGGTAATCAGCGAGGTTTTTAAAGAATTCTTCCCCTCGAGTTGTATTGTACGTTCAACAAGCAGATCTCCCTCAACCTTGATTACATCAATGTTGAACTTTCCAATTGGAAGCAATCTTAGAAGTCCCTTAGAACCAATGTACAAACTTCTCCATCCCGGAGAGATAGATACCTTTTGAGCTTGCCATGAACCATCGATAGAAACTTCAGAATAAGAGGAAACTTCAGAAAAGGTCTCTAAAGGCTCGTGGGGGACTGTAGGAGGGATGTCAAATTCCACCCTTGCATTTTGTGCCACAGTGAAATTACTACTTCCACGTAGAGTAATGGTGCTTTCAACTAGCAACTGTCCTTTAACAGTAATTCCATTAATTGCAAAAGTTCCAATAGGGAGAAATCTGAGTAACCCGCCACTGTCAATAAGCAAGTTCCACCATCCTGATAAAATGGAAAGTTTTTTGGCATTCCAAGTTCCTTGCACGATAACTGACCTGTATTCAACTTCAGAAACATTTCCAGTAATGGTATGTTGAGTTAATGGTTTCAATCCAAACTCCACGACAGCGTGTGGACTAATAACAAAATTGCCACTTCCACGAAGAAATATCGTACTTTGCACGAGAAGTCGCCCATTAACATGTACGCTGTTAACCAAGAATCTCCCTATGGGTAAAATCGACAAAATACCGCTAGTATCTATGAGTAAGCTCTTCCATCCCTGAGTGTTTGTGAGTTTGTGTGCTATCCATGTACCCTGAACTTTCACTGAATATGAAGATACCTCTGAAACATTTCGCGAGGAGTGTGGAAGTGTAGCAGGTAAATCGAACTGAACCCTGGCAGTGGGTCCGATTTCGAATCTGCTGTTTTGCACTGAGCTACCACGAAACGTTACCGTACTGTTCACCAGCAGCTGGCCAAGAACAAAGACATCAGCTACAGGAAACTCGCCCACAGGAAGAGCGCTGAACACACCGTTTGCGCCAACAGTTAAGGATTTCCAGCCGTGTTTGATACGCAATTTGTTTGCTATCCATGTTCCACGGACAGTAACATCATCAGCTACCATCTCAGACACTCGTTGCTCGCTACCGTATGGAATCGATGCGGGTAAGTCAAAAACCATGTTTGCTGCAGTTTCTACAATGACACTTTTAACAGCTGTTGAATTACGTCCTCTAAACTTTACTGCACCATGAATTAACAACTTTCCGTTTATAGTCAAAGTATTCAGTTTGAAATCACTGGTTGGCAAACACTGTAACATTCCAACAGTTTCAATGGTCAAAGTATCCCAACCGGGCTCTGTTGCAAGTCTCCTAGCCAACCAAGTACCTTTAACATTGACGACATTAGCGAGTACTTTAGAAGTGTAGTTCTGAGACTCACTATTGTTGAAGGTGCTATGATACTGAGCAAACTCCACCCTTGCGTTGTTATCAATCGTAAAGGAACTAATTAAGGGAGTATCTTTACCCTTCAAAACGACAGCGTTAGCGATCAAAAGTTTCCCTTTAACAACGACCTCTCCAATTGGAAAGTCTCCGTTAGCATGAAATGAAAACTTTCCTTTGGGGCCTACTGTCAGAGTTTTCCACCCTTCAGATATCTGCAGGTATTTTAACGACCAATTGCCATTTACAATTACTTTTTCCGCCAATACGCTAGCATTATTTAACCTGCTGGAAGGAGAAAGAAAGTTTGTAGGCTGTCTCATTAAAATCTCTACACTAGCTTCTTCAGCAATTGAGATAATTTGAACAGTGTTGGTCGAAAATCCACGGATTGTTATAGGCCCCTCAATGACAAGTTTTCCTTGAACAACAAGTTTATCCACCCTGAGTTCTCCATTCAAAGGTCTAAAAGTAAACTCTCCGTTTGGTCCAACAGTCAAACTTTTCCAACCTTTCTCACTTGTTACTGGCCCCGAGAACAGTTTAGTGTTGATAACTACATTCTCAGCTTCTAGGTTGGTACTTTCATTTCTTTTCCATTCAAATCGGCCTGTTTGTCCCAAAGTAAAGTTAACTGTGTAAAGGAGAAGTGGCCTACTCACATTCACAACTCCTAAAATCGAAATGCTGTCACTGACGTTCAATATACGACTATATGGGTAAAACGTTAGGGATGCACGAGGGTAAATAGCAAGACTCTTCCATCTGCTCTGATGGAACTCAAGATTGGTGACATCAAGACTGCCTTTAATAATTCCGTGTTCCATCGAAATTACAGATTTTTCAGCTCCCTGGACAACAAGTTCCGATTTTTCTTCGATTGACAGTACTCTACCATGTAGGTATATCGAGCAGTGGACGTGGAATGAACTTCTTGTATGTAAACTAAATTGAGATGAAGTAGTACCATTGAAATTCCATAAACAACCTGAGGCTGTTTGGGTTTTGACATTGTACAATCTCAAAAGTCCCGATGTGCCGAGCGTCAAACCGCCAACAAAAATGTTGTTTAAATTTGACAAAGGAAATACTGTGATATTTTCTCCATTTTTACCAAGGGAAAGAAGTGGGTTTCCATGAACTTCAAAATTACCAAACACTGTAACACTTCTATCAACATCAAGAGTCGTAGATTGATCACTTGCGAAAATGAGACTGGAGGCATTATACAAGATTGTGCATGGTCCCAGGTGGTCACGAACATAAAACAGTTTACCACCTGAAATGTAAAGAAAGCCGCTGCCATCATCATTTACTCTGCTGATGTTCAGTACAGTAGGAGTTGCTCCCGTGATTATCAATTGAGCTCCTCTCGTCAGCTCTAAAGTATCCAAATACAGACGAAGAGTTCCTTCGTCTAGAAAAACCCACGCCAAAGCACCTAAAACAAACAAATAAATAAATATTTTATTTAACATCAATTGCGAAGGAAGTGGTTGCCCATTCTTCCTAGCCTGCCGCTAATGTTTAATCACTCGACGGCTCAGATCTTGGAATGAAAGTCCATTTTGGAGAGGGAGGAAAACCGGAGTACCCGGAAAAAAACCTTCGGAGGCAGACTGAGAGTCGACAAATCTCAGCCCAAGTGCGGATTCCGAAATGTCGTAGAGGTGGGAAATGCGAGTGATGACCGCTACGCCAACACGACTCCCCTATAGCCGTAATGTAAAACAGAGTTTTTACATTACTGAATTGCATTTAATTGCCAACGAGCCAGCCTGGCGAGGCGGCAGCATTATAGAGCCGTGCGAGGTATTGATATAGGCAGAAAAATCTCGATTGATTCAGAGAGATGTAAGTAATGTAAGATTTTATGATGTAATGTCCACCAATGGACCAATCAGGGTGCATTAACTT